>CAUYPK010064521.1:0-44192 GCA_963574355.1 Loris lydekkerianus
AACCTCCCCCCTCCCTTCCCCTTCCTTGGCCCTTTCCCCATAGTCTGGTGCTATAGTTGGGTTATAGCCTTCATGTGAAAGCTATAATTTAGCTTCATATGCTATCAACCATCATGGTGATCCTACTCCTCAGGTTATGCATTTTTATTTCTACCTCTTTTGAAATTTTCTAAAAACTTTGCTAATCCTCTCTTTCTTTATTTACAAATAAAATTTAATGAGAGTAATCTAATTTTTTGATATTAAAGGCTCTCATAATCTCTAGTCATTTTTGAATGTTAATTTTCTTTGAACAGTAATAGAATAGCAAGGAAGAAAATTCTGATGATTTAAGAGCTCCTGTTATATGGATCCTGCTCTAAGGGGCTGTGAAACAATAACTATTTTCTATATTTTATAACGATTTATTTTAATAAAATAACAATTTATTGGACCAGACTGATGAATAGTAATGATATCATAGACATATCAAAGCAAAGCTGAACCATTGCCTTCTGCTCTTTACATTATAGTAACATAACAGGTTACCACATTTTGAAAGTTGGATGTTTTTATATCATAGTTTGGGTTGGCTCACACAGAATTGCCTTGATATGGAATGCTATCTTAGTGATGGGGGGTTACAAGATCTGTTTATCTCAAAGGATCTGCTATGCCTGAATGGAAAGCACCATGAGAATGTGACCCCAATCACCCTTCCGTTTGATTCGCGTTCTTAAAAGATTATAATCATTTTTCTAGCAAGGAACTGATCAAAATTCCCCTGGAAATTTTATTTGATTGAGATTTGGTGTCATTTTTTAGAGTGTCCATTTCTAAAACATTCCCCACAATTGATGATTAAACAACTCCATTGCAAAAGCAAGTGAGAATGCCAACAGTAACAGTGTATAGGATGCCAAGCAACTGTTTCCTTTTTCTACTAAGTACTGACCATGCGGATAATGGGAAAAATTGTTAGGATCAGAACTTTAGGTTAGATGGAATTAACTTCCTGACTGAGGTGTGTGATCATGGCAAGTTACTTAATTGTTTTTCCTGAATGTAGTCATGATGAATTAAAGCAAGATCTTCAAACACACCAAAATAAAATGGACGAAAACATTAACTCCTTTGAGTTCAGAGATGTTTCCTTTTATTCCTCCAATCAAATTACCCCATAGCAGACAGTGAAGAACAAAATACTTTATTTTGTTTTATTTTGGATTTAGTTTTCCTCTTCTTTCAGGACAAGATAATCAGCTACTTAACATTATAGCATTGACAAGAAAATAAAAGCACCACCTTGAAATCTCTGAAAGCCATTGAAGAGTACCTTTTCAGAAAGAGAATGGTAATGTTCCAAGATATTTGAGTTTATAGACTTACAGAAAAGAATCTGTTTTATGTTACAAAGGAGAGGACTGTTGTGGACACAGGGGAGGCAGTGCTTCTTAATTCTCAGTGTGCACCAACTAGAGTCCTGACAAAACTGTACCTTCATACCACAAAATCGCATCATCTGAAGCCCTTCCTTTCTGGGTTCAGTGTTGTAAAGGTGTGGGGATCTGATGACTCTAAACATGAAGCTAACGGTTACGGCCTCTCCTACGGTTACTAAGAAATGAGCTCCTTAGCATGAAGCAGAAGCAGAAAACCTAGCCTCCACTATGGAGCTCTGACCCCTGTGTTCAATGTGAACATGAGTGTAGCAGCACTTTCCTCTAGTCCTCTAAGGTCCTCAGACTTAGAACTTTCGAATATCACCTGGGAGACTTGTGTAAATAGGCATTGCTGGACTGGTCCACGGACATTCCTATGGTCACGAGAAGTTGCATTTCTTCTTTCTTTCTCTCTCTCCCCTTCCTTCTTTCCTTCCTTCCTTCCTTCCTTCCTTCCTTCCTTCCTTCCTTCCTTCCTTCCTTCCTTCTTTCCTTCCTTCTTTCTCTCTTCTTTTTCTTTTCTTCTCTTTCTCCTTCTTGATATAAAATCTCACCTTGTTGCCTAGACTAGAGTGCCATGGTATCAGCCTAGCTCACAGCAACTTCAAACTCCTGAGTTCAACATATCCTCCTGCCTCAGAGCCTTGAATAGCTACAGGTATCCACCAAACTACACAGTTGATTTTTCTAT
Organism: Loris lydekkerianus; assembly: GCA_963574355.1. NCBI lineage: Eukaryota > Metazoa > Chordata > Mammalia > Primates > Lorisidae > Loris > Loris lydekkerianus. Next base: position 2,113 of record CAUYPK010064521.1, read on the forward strand.
TTTTAGTAGAGATGAAGTGTTTCTTTTGTTTAGGCTAGTCTCAAATTCTTTTTCCAATGTTTTTCTTAATTTTTTTATTATAAAAGTAAAAGTGAGCAACATAAAACTAGTGGTATATTTGACATTGTATTTGAGAAACTAATGCATCAATTCCTGGTTCATGAAAGTAGTTGCAATTCTCAGTGTGATCTCAAAATCCTCATGAGATATTTTGGTTCTAATGTTACTCCTAATGTGCTTCATCCTTGAAAATAGTTGCTCACAAATATAGGTGCTTCCCCAGAGGGATGACATGAATAAGGCATGATTGTAAAGTGAGAGATATTTGTCTCTGGAAAGATAGGGCCTCTAATAGTTAGGTAAAGGGCAGACTCAATTTTTTTCTTTAAGTTGAATGTCACATTGTATATCTATGTGTTTCATTTGAAAATTGGCAGGTAATATTTATGTCCACTGAAAATGAAATTCCAAATGCACCAATATTGATTACATTCTCAGAAATCTAGAAATTTCTTTTCAAATGATTATATCAAATCTTAAGGCAAAGTTGCAATTTTTCACTTATCACAGGACAGTGTTTAGCCAACCTGTTGAAATTGTTTACCTTGAGTTGAACTTGCCATTATTTCAGTTTCATTTGGAAAACTGTTTTGATTTGAAACAATATATTGTTAAGTTGGTTTTAACCTTGAAGACACATGTTTAAGTTATTTAAATGAGCAGTTAAATCCACTAAAAATGTTAAATCTGTAAGTCAGTTTTCATTGTCAAGTTCTGGCACAAGCTTTTTTTTTGATACCATAATGGACTTGATAACGTAAAATCTTTTCAACATTTGGCCTTAACTTAGCCATCTTACTTCCAAAAAGTTAATGTTGCAATAGTTAGCATCATACTTTGAAGGGATTCTTGGAATTGGCAATGATTCAGTCCTTGGACCCTTATGAAATTCAGAGTCTTGATGACAATTTTCTTGATGTTATCCATTTTTAAAGCTTTTGCACATTAATTTTTCTCAGTGTACTATGCAATGATATTTTATCAAACATGGATTTGGGGGCAGTAATGCATTGTCTTTATTAATTTCACAAGTTCCTCTCCTTTATCTATCATCATGGAGGCACCATCAGTGACTATACCAGAAATGTTTGTAATGGACAAAGAAAATAACTTTGATGTGTTTTTTACTACTTCATGTAAATATATTGATTTAGTTGTGTCTTTTAATGGCACTAAAAAGCCATCTCTTCAGTGAGAGTTTATTCATCATCAATAACCCCATTAGCCATATTCGTACCATCAGTGCTGTCATCCATCACCAAAGCATACGATTTTAAATTAAAAGCTTTACTCTCCAAACTTCTTTTAATATATTTTCCAGTTTCTTCATTTCACCTGACTATAATCTGGAAAGACAAACTGATACTTAAAATATCCCCATTTTTTTTTTTTCAGGACAAATTATATCTGCCTTGCTTTCCATACATTGCTTAATAAACTCATCATCATTAAGTAGTTTATATTTTTGTTATAAAATATGCTACCACATAATTGGCTTTTACAATGGAATCCATCTGAGTTGTAACTTTAAGAAAAGGATTTGTGGAGAAGAAAGACGATTTTCACTTTGGCATTTTGACTTTATAACACAAGTGTTCACATGCATCGAATTTCGCAGCATATTTTTGCATATAATGCTTTTTCAAATTACAGTCTTTGAGAACGTGCACAAATTTTCTATTTCTCTCAACAAAAAACAGTAGTCATCTGCCCGTTGTTCTTTGAACAATTTTCCTCCCTCTGTAATTTTTCTTTAGGAGACATTGAAAAAGCCATGATGGGATTAAAATAATAATAATTGGTAAAGGGCAACATTTACTTTTGTTATTAAAATTAATTGACAGTAACATAGAAAACAAGGTTGCTCCCTTCCACATCTTGGCTGCCAAAGAAGGGAGAGGCAGAGGGCCAACTGCAAAGCTTGGTGGGCGATAAGTGAGGCACAGTTGAGGTGTGGAAGCACCTGTAATACTCAAACAAGAATGCTTCCCTGACTTCTAAATAACATTAAATGCCTAAGGTTGCAATGGTAGGTTGGTAATCGCTGCTTTGCCAAGTCACTGTGAGCACGGTAATGTCTGAGAGTGTCACTTCGAGTGCGTGGGTTTAGAAGATAACACACTGGTAGCCCCACACCTGAAGCCATGCAGGTGGATGAGTAGATACAATACACTTACGTTTATTTTGCCTGACATTGCGCCCAACATTATCATCTATAAAGTTCATGCTCAACTGTGCAACTGAGTTCCATCAAAAACTAAAAAAAAAATTATAATGTTTTCAGTAAGTTTATGATTTTGTGTTGGGCCACATGTGGCCCACAGGCTAACCCATAGGTTAGACATTCCTGGGTTAGAGCCTTGGGAGGGGGATAACTTGTCCACCCCTAAGTCCTGTCAGCCCTTGATTCTTTTAAGTATTTTATATAATTGGCTGTGCTCAAAATTTTGTGGCATGACACCCAGGTTCTTCATTTAAAACATTCCATCCCTTCTATGCCATTTTTTAACTCACTGATGTAACACACTTACCTATATACTCGAGTATAAGCCGAGTTTTTTCGGCACAAAATTTGTGCTGAGTTCGGGTTTTTCAGCACAAATTTTGTGCCGGAAAAAACTCAGCTTATACTTGAGTATATACAGTATGCACTTTTTCATGTCAAGAGGTAGGAAACTGTACCAAGAAGAAATGATCTCTTGATGTCATAGCTTATGCAATTAGTTGAACGGGGAAAATATTAAATAGTAATACAAATAGCACTAGTAATTTCTATAAGGATCAAATTATTATAAATGATATTAGAAATAAGTATAGCAGTGAAGAAGAGCTTGTCAGATAGACCGTGCTCCAGTTTGCTATCTAAGGAGGTGATGTTTGAGCAATATACATTACATTTATTCAACACTTACATTCCGCAGATCCACTAAACCTTCACCTTAAAGGCACATTAAACCATCTCCCAGTCCTCCTAGAGCAGTACTGTCCAAAAGAACTTTCTGCAATAGTAGAGAATACTTATAATTTCTTTACTGTCCACTGTGCAGCTTCTAAATGCATGTGAATATTGAATACTAGAACTACTACTAGCATGACTAAGGAACTCTGTGTTTGTATCTATAATCTTTAAAAGACACATGTGGTTACTGACTAATATATAGCTCTTGAAAACTCTATGGTAACCAAAATATATAATATATACTTTTGTAGAAAAAAGATGTCAAGATATAGGGATTATTGAGACTCTGCAAAGTTTGGACAACAGATGAAGACCTGAGAAGGCAGAAAGCCAAATATTTAGTTCATAGCCAACAGATTTTTAGCTTTGCTTATTGTAACCTTCTGTTTCCTAGCTGTTATTCATGTTTGCTTGAATCTACCCAACATATTTCTACATTTCTGGCAAGATCTCTCCTCTCTCTTGCCAATTTGTATCTTCCTTCAATTCCTTGCCCAAAGATTTTTTATTTCCTAAATGTTAAATCAGCCTCTCTTTCTTTCTGTCTCCTCCCTATCTTTTCCTCTCTCACTTGCCTTTGGAAGTGCTATTTTGACCTATATATCACAGTGCTATATTGACCTATATAACACAGTGCTATATTGACCTTGTTTTGGCTTTGATATATCCACTTAAACTCATTTACTTCCTAAATTTTCTTCTGAAGGTACTAGAAAACCTACTCATGACAACAACTTTGATTTAGTACTAACCATACTAACAACATTGTACAGCAGTATAAATGATTAATGTTTAAAGCATCTCCATATCTATCATGCAAACAGCCCAGTGAAGTTTGGAGAGTTTGTTAACCAATATCACATAGTCTGTATTTGTTTATTTAAGTGTTTGTTGTATATATTTTTCATAAAAATGTAGGATTATTCATGAAAATGTCTTTGTTTATTCACCAATATCTTCCCATTGTATAACTAGTGGCCTAGACTAAATGCTCAATAAGTAAATATTTATTGTGTAAATAAATCACACACACAAAAATCTGGCCACTTGCTTTTTAGCACAGGGTCCAGTCAATTATACTTCCTAAGCCTGTTTCTGAAAAGAATGTGTATTCTTAACTTTCTGATCCTTCTCACCAATTTTATGTAAATATTTATTAAGGATCCCACTGTTAGATAAGAAGTAAGTCATTGGTCAGAATTAGTCTCTAGCATAACAAACTGCAACCTAACTTAGTATGCAAATAAACTGAAAACCTAACTTAGGAAGAGTAACAAATAGAGCCAATTATAAGCAGCCAAGCTTCAGCCAATCACATGCCTAGACCATGTCCAAATAAGGCAAATACAGAGGTGAAATCAATTAAGCTGCAGTAGTAACCAATATCTGTGGCGTGTGCATATTGAGACCTCCAGTGGATGCCTGCAACCCCTGAGCCAGATTGCCATGGCTGAGAATGTGTCTGTCCACGTTTTCCTCTCTCAAACTTAATGCTTTTACCATTTTAACTAAGCACTTGTTTCACACTGTGGCTGTACCTTTTACAGTTTGAGATGCAGCAGAAATCTTGGACAAATTTCTTTTTCTTTCTTCACAATTTCACCGGTAGAAGATAGATCTTAGCCACCTCCACATATGACTTTTGCTTTTCTTAGCGAGTTAAGAATGTTCACCTGTTTACTTAAAAGGGCTATTTTACAGCTTCTCTCTGGTGAATTATGATTGCCAGAATTCCTACTCTTATGCATTAAAGTAAATAATGAAATAAAATAAGAGTGACTTGAACACAAAGTCCTTGCAATACCGCAGCAGATCTGCTACCAAGAAAGCTGCTAGTGACCAGAGGGTGTGTACTGTGGAAGGGGTGGATATGCTGGACAAAAGTCCAACTTACCTCCAGAGTAAGATGAAGCCGTATGGCATAGTATTTTATTTTTTTACACTACTCAAAATAGCATGCAGTTTAAAGCTTATGAATGATTTATTTTTGGCACTTTCTATTTAATAGTTTTGGATCTTGTTTGCACTGACTGAAATCTCAGAAACTGAAGCCATAGATAAGGAAGGACTACCATATTTTTGTAATTTACTTTTATTTTCTGTATGTAAATACTCCCAACCTGCATGGTGGAGGAGAGCTTTCTGAACCTTTTTTGCTTCCAAGGGCTGCCTAATTCGTGAATCATTCTTTGCTCAAATAAACTCTGCTAAATTTAAATTGTCTAAAGTTTTTCTTTTAAGAGCAGCATAAATCTCCTTTTCCAATAGGAGAACAACAGTGGTGTTTCAGACATATGATCAATTATTCATTCACACTTATAAGATGCACTTCAGAGCTTCTTACTGCTGATCACATCGGAACAATAATGTTGGTGGAGGGAAGGAAATATAGAATACAGAATTCTGATACCAGCTGATACAAATGTCATACACAGTATATCCTGCTAAACTGAGTTTGAATCAAAACGCAATTAAAGATTTTTGGCACCTTTAGAAATTTTTGAAAGGGGAGTCTGCCAAAATAAATTCAGTTGTATTTACTTTACAACAACAAGAGTAATAACAAGCAGGAGAGACAACTTCCTATTTATTTTGCAGAATTAGGGTATAAGCAGTTTTAGTGATATTAGCATTAGGCAAGCCTGGATACACAGTTATATTTCTCTCCATAATTTAAACCCTGAAAATCACATCAAGTCTCCATTTTTCATGTTAAAATTTGGTATCACTTTGAGATAATGATTCATTCAAGCATTTGTGAAATGGATCATTCAAAAATGATCATGTGCCTCAGAAAAGCAAAGAGAAATGGGAACGGAGGAGGTCTCCCCGTGCCATGGTCGTTGCTATCCATCACTACCAGGGACAGAGAGGAGACAGCCCTTTAATAGAAACTGGCTAATTTCTTCAGAAATATCTCATTAGGCTCACCCTTCCTGAGCAGCTTCTCCATTAAAATTTGATAAATGAATTCTGCCATTGCCAATTCCAGCCTGTCCTTCTTCCCCTTAATGAAATGAAGACGCTTCATGCTGGCAAGCACTCAGGACAGAAATAATTATTTATGGGATGTTAGAAATGTAGTCACCCAGCCCATCACAGCTCCACAGATACTGACGATGAGACCTTCAGAAGCCTGAAAGGTTTTTGAATAGAGATTTATTTTTATTTTACTTGGGAAAAAATATAATCCTAAGGGTTTACACATTCTTTCAACTGTTTTCTCAGATATTTTTCCCATCTCAGATAAGCATATAGGTATAAATTTGACATTTACTTACTGATATTAAATATAAAATGGTTTGATCAAAATTAATATTGTTTTTAAATTTGAATAAATTTTTATAAAATGTCTACCTTTAGGTGGTGCTAAATTTTATATTATAGTTTTTCTTTCAAACATCAATTCTGAGACTTAAGTAGGCAAAACACATAGCTCCAACAAAGTTATTTATTTCTCAAAAGTTGCTAATCTTACTGGCTCACCTTAACTTTCTTTTCGTGGTGTTTTCCCTTTGATTTGAAATTATGTTTTTTATGACTTGACAAAATCTGGGTATCATGAAAAGTTAAGAGGTTTCTTCTTATATTTTTGATGTAGTCTTTTAAAGTGGTCTTTGTTGCTGTCCACTGGGCTACTTGGTCGATTACGCAGAGGAAGCACCTCAGACAAAATGAATAATTTTAAAAGGGAAGGCTGGTGCTCACTCAGGCACAACAGCAACAGCCTTTCTTTATTTACCTTCTTATATATCCATATTCATCAGATAAAAATAATCCAAGAATAAAGAAGACAAAAGGTAACAAAACTGTCATACAGTTTCCTTATCAGTGTTAATGCAGAGAATTACGTACACACCTTTCCGAACTAAGAATGTCCTGTTTGGAGATAAACCACAAAGGCGCTGGGTTGTCTGTTCTATTTGCCCACTTCCCTATATGACTAACTGAAAGTTACTGTGTAAATAGAGGTAGGGAACAAAGTGCAACAGCCCACTGCCCCAGACAGATGATCTGTCCCCAGCTGTGACTTAGCGGAGCCCTCTGGCACATTCTTTCCTTTAAGGCCTAACTGCCTGCATTTTTCAGCAAAGCAGCTTCTATGAGCTGGGGGAGAACATCCCCCAAAACTCACATCTAGCCCAAGTACTGGAAATGTTCCTTCTCAGGGCCTCATACCTCAAGGAGCACAAACGAGACTAACTCACCTTACAAGGGTGCAGGGGACTGTGCCCCTTCAGGTCTTTTCTCAAAGTATACATAACTTGAAACTAGTATTGTAAATGGATTTGAAATTCACTCATACTAAAAATGTAAATGGACTACTATCTCAGGATGCTCTGTGAAAGGAATTTTCTATTTGCCAAAGCCTTACATTTTAATTTTGTATAAGGTGAAAGTATATAGAGACACACACGCACACATACATCTTCATGTTCTGTTTGTTTTCTTTCTTTTTTCTTAAAGAACATATGTTGTGTTTGTTTACTCTGGGTTTTCTGTGAGGCTTCTCAGGCAGCTATCTCCTCTTACTAAAATATAATGCTCAGCAGTCACATTTACTGCTTTTAGTTCATAGCCCTAAAACTTTCAAATGCCAGAATAGCATTTTAAGAAACTAAAAACACCAAATTTTAGGGAACTTTTCATTAAACAAAACCATACATTTACCAAACAATATTTCAGTTGCTTTTTATATGCCAGTTATTAACTAATGAATTAGCATGTATGTAGACATTTTATTTGTTTTTATTCTTGAGAGGTAGGTAAATCATGAATTTTATTTATTTGTTTTTTTGATAAGGAAACTAACTCTAGTCTGAGGTTATGAAAGTAACAAAACTGTATAATTGTCTAGTAAAATTTCTGTTCTGTTTTCATTTTTAATCTTTGCACCAAATGTTAGAGGTAGGTATGGACTGCAATTTCCAAAATACATATTCAAAAACTGAAAAACAGAGGGGGCAATTTTTAACCGTGCTAAAAAGTGGCAGAGAAAGATGAGGCTCCAAACCATTTTCTCAGATTCTTTACCATTAACAAGAAGTGTATTGCTAGAACCCAGATTTTGATATCTTTGTACTTAATTCACAAATCAAGAATCACCCAATAGTGCTAAAAACAAACCAAATTTGGGTAGATTAAGAGATCAGATGAGAATTGAAAGCACAGTAAGCCTTTTTTACAAATAGTTTCTGGTGCTTCATTTAGAATATTAAACACATACTAAAAACTGAAACCAGGAACCATTATGATTAATATTAAGGGGATAATGTAAGCAAACTAAAATTATCAAGTAATTTCTATTGGCCTGTCACTCTAGTAACAAGTTTGTATGCACTATCTTGTTTTTATCTCATAATGCTATGAACTGACTTGCCCAAATTCACATGCAGCTCAACTCCAAAAGAGCCACATTCCTGGCTCAAGTTTCTCTCCTGCAGTTGAGCACCAAATCACTCTCCAATCTATGCTCTTGTAGAGTTTGCGGAGTTTTTCTTCTGACTGATTGTTTCATTTAAATTTCCAGCCTGAGGATCCTGTGTTCCTCCTCCGACCCTCTGATAAACTAAGAAGATTCACTCTCTGAATATTTCCTAGTATTAGAGTACCATCTACATCAAAATATATCTGAGAATTTGAAAGACCCTTCTGGTAACACTTTGCTCTTTAAAACCCCAAGTATGGATGAGCACATTTGCTACTTTCCACAGCTGACTTAGTGGATGAAAACTCAAATCTCTGCTTGGTTTTGTGCAGCAGGGCAGCATCTGCTGGTTGATCAGCATGTCTGCACAATTAAAAAAAGGAAAACAAAAGTGCCAGGGGGAAAAAATGTCTTTTTCATTTTTAAGATCAGCAACCTAGACAAACGATAAATGAAAAGGCCAAAGAACGGAGGGCAGCGACCAAGATTTGAATGTATAGAGCCAACTGAAAAAGTCCCATATATTGTGTGAAAAGTGCTCTGCATGGAAATAGTCATAACCCGTGCTCTCTGGAAAATGACTACCATTGATTGCGAGCTGAGTGTGTGAGATTTAGTAGCACCAGAGGAGCAGTGAGTCAGGTTGGATGACTGCCTGCCCCTATGATGCCCAAATCTTTCACATAATATAGAAAAGACATTTCTGTCTATGCCTCAAAGGGTGGGGCCTAGAGATGTCCGCTGCTCTCCATTGAATCTGGGCTGGTTAAAGGGAACCTTTGCGAGGTGAAATCCCGCCTCTTTCAACTGCCCTTCAAGTCCCTTTCTGGCAGTCCTGGGCCATTCTGCCTTTTGACCTAACAAAGATGCTTATTCTAATATTTTTATCTATAGCTGACCCTCGTTTTCAGTCTTTGAGTATCATAATTTGTTTACTTCTGTGTGGTCTGCCTTCTTCCCCACAGGGATGTCATAACTCTGACACTTTCTGGCTTTTTCTCCAGTGTATCCCAACATCTAGCATATTGTCTGATACAGACGAGGCTTAGTAAAGATCTGCAGAATAAACCTTTCAATTATGTATCAGTTGACAGTGAGTCAGAGACTGTTTCCTCACTGGCTTGCATATTCCTTATTGCAAAATATAAAAACCATATCTCTATTATAATTCTATAGTTTTTTGCACGGAATAAAATACATTAAGAATTTGGCATATAGCACAGAGTAAAACACACTTGGTAAGTAACAGAAGAGCATTATTTTTTAAATAATTTTTATACCTCCCTTATACCAACCTTTACCATACAGAATCTGACTTCTTCAAGAAACATTCTCACTGTGGCACAGGAAGGGGGCTGATATTAGATGACAACTCACATTTATAAACATTATGCCATTTGTATTTTACAACCACACTGTACGGTAAATCATTTTAATCCAAACTTGAAGAGTTAGAGTGAGAAAAGCTGACATTCAGAGCAGTTGACTGACTTGTGGTAGACCACACCAATACAAACGGCTGACCTGGGATTTCACTGTAATTTGGACTCAGAGACTCTGAAGGAACCACCCTCTCTGTTGCACTTTATTGCCTGTACCGGATCGGAGAAGCATGCTTCTTTATTTATGAGCTATCAGAGATATTTTGGGGTGATACTCTGTCAGCTTGCAAGGGAGCTTTCTGCCCACATTCGGGGCTAATTTATGCACCGGCATTTGTGACCATATTGTTCTTGAGGAGAAATGCAAATTGACTTAATACATCTGCCAGGAACAGGTCTTCCTTTAACAGACGATTCCATGACTTGTCACATTTTCAAACTCCTCTCAGAGTGTCATGAAGGCGGGTGGATGAGCATTTTATTTAAAAATATGAAGAAGTAGGTTGTTATTTCTGCAAACTTACAAGATTATAGTTTACTTGAGGGTAATACTGACTTTTCCTAATTTTGAACAAAATCTAACACCAGTGTACAAAATCTAACACTAACCCTTAAAAGGAATAATTTGGCATGTGAATAGGAAAGGTAATGAATCATCTTGGACACACATCACAGCTATTAGCCTCTTGAGAAATTCCCATCACCACAATCACAAACACATTTGTGCTGTTAGTATGAGGAAGGAAATAGGACAGCTTTCTTCAGTAATGCTTTTAACTCTGATTCATAATGCCCAGCCTTTTTTTTTTTCCTTGCATGTCACCCTCCAAAGAATGACTGACTATCCTTTATTCTCAATTTTAGCAGAAAACAGTAACTTTTTTGTTGCAATTTATTTCTGTAGGGTTTTGATTTCTTAAAGAAAATAAATAGCATTTAGTTACCTTAATATTTATGGTCAATGAAAAATAATATTGAACTCCTCCAAAGACAAAGCAAAATTAAATGACAAAATAAAACAAAAAAGTTTCAGGGATTCAGTGGGAAGAAAAAAATGGCAACCATGAATTAAAACACTTTGTTCTCTCAAATATTGTGTATCTTAAGAAACTACACAATAGTTTTGGATTAGTAATAAATCCAGAGATGGAGATGTTGTTTCTTATTAATGTGACAGAATAATCTTAGGTAATTATAAATTCTAAGAAGGGCAGAAAAGACGACAGACACAGCTAATAATGTTTCAGGGTAAGAATCTAGGGAAATGACATGGCAATTACCAGTTACTGATTATCTAATAAAGGGCAGAGTTCCTATCTCAGTGGTCACAGAGACACAGGGACTAGACTAGTGCACACGTGAATTCAAATCTCACCTCAGTCTCTAAAATGTCTTATGACTTTGGACAAATTGTGCAAGATGTCTGGGCCTCAGCGCTCACATGTGTAACAAAGGGAGAGAATAAAGTGATCCAAGTCTTCTACCCATCAAATGATGGATATTAATATAAATTTGCTTTTCAGTCATTGAAAATGTGGAGAACTAATTTCTACAAATACATTGAACTCATACTTTGCCAAGGCGTTTAGTTTGTTCAACTCTTATGAAAGATGCAAAGACAACAATGAATTGTCTGTTTTATTAGCCCGTCCTCCTCCCAGTTTATAAGCTAAGACGTTTTCATTGTGGCATCTGAAACCCAAGACATGGAAATATACAGTCAAATTTTCTTTCAACTTTATATTAATCCTAGCTACTAAAGCTTTGATGAAATGGACCATTTATTTTGCCGTAAACAATTCCACATACACACTTTTTACTCATTCTATTTTACTTATTTAGTGACTTGATGGGGTCAGGTGTTAGAAAACTTCTTTCAATGAAGAATAAAGGCTATTATTTCCTGAGATTCAGGATAGTGGCAGGTTACTGCTTCTTTTAAAGGGATTGGGAATCTGACATTATGCACCTAAAATGAATTCCCTTTAAAGATTCACATCCTTTAAAAAAAAAAAATAAATAAAAGCAGAAAACATAATAACCACCAATCTCCTACATTTGCATTTGTCAACTCAATTCATTTCATTTGAGGTAACTTCCTAATAAAATACTGTCAGAGTATTGTTCTCCTGTTAGGTGGCAACAGAAAATAGTCTCTGATGAGGCTTTGATCCATTGACATTATGTCTTGAGGTGAAGTTACAGGGAATTTAGAGATCTTCATCATGTTGAAATTCTCTCTGGAGTGGCTATGGGAGGTTAGCTGCATGACCTGCAGTATGCAGGGCTGAATCCCAAAGCACATGTAAATGGCTTACACAAAACCTTATACATATGGGATGTAGTAAACATTGTCATAAAAATCCCATCCAAACCACAAGCACAAGCAGACTCCTGATAATAAAGGGAGCAAGGAGACGTGTTGTGTTGTCATCCAAACCCCCAGATGCATCTCTTATGGATGTCCTTGTCTCTCCCTTGCAAGCAACCAGATTTAACCCTATCGCATAACACTTTTAGTTTAACTGAGCACTTTGACTATAATGTTTCCTTTCTACATATTTCATAGCTAAGAAAGAGCCACATGAAAAAATGTACATCCTATGTAGGCTTGAAAAATCTGCTTCATGTTCCAGCCTCTGTGCTTATTAGTTTTTTTTTTTTCTTTTTTCATTAAATCATAGCTGTGTACATTAATGCAATCACAGGGCAACACACACTGGTTTTATAGACCGTTTGACACATTTTCATCACACTGTTTAACACAGCCTTCCTGGCATTTTCTTAGTTATTGTGTTAAGACATTTACATTCTACATTTACTAAGTTTCACATATACCCTTGTAAGATGCACCGCAGGCGGGCGGTGCCTGTGGCTCAAGGAGTAGGGTGCCAGCCCCATATACCGGAGATGGTGGGTTCAAACCCAGCATTGAGTGACATTAGCAGAATCCCTTCACCAACTTTGAGATACAGTTTCTACACCTGCAGCATGCCTTATCTACTTCACTTTGTTGTTTGTATAAAAAATTTACAATAAAGTTACAGATGTGAAAACTCTTTATAGTCTGTAAAGCCGTCTTAAATGTTAATTGGCAAGAAGAAACTATCTAATTAAAAAGTATGGCAAGGTCTTAGCGTTTTGTTGCTTTTTTAAATGCCTGGTAGTATACAGGATCCAACAATTAAAAGTTTATGAATGCATCCAAGAAAAAGTGCTACATACCTCATTGCTGAATATCACTACTGTCACTTTTGAAGTCCTCCCCTTGGGAAGCTGTGCACCAATGCCAGCACCTAGTCCACCCTTCAAAGCAATTTTGGAACTCTTTTCTGGAAAAGCCATAGAGCTGTCATAGTATTACCCTGATGTCCTGAATGTCATCCTTTCAATTGCTCCTTTATCTTTGGGTAAAGAAAAAAGTCATTGGGGGCCAGATCAGATGGGTAGGGAAGGTGATCCAATATAGTTATTGTTTTCTGCCTAAAAACTCCCTGGTAGACAGTGCCGTGGGAGCTGGTGAATTATTGTGATATAAGAGCCATGAGTTGCTAGCAAAAATTTCAGATCATTTTCATCTAATTTTTTCCCACAGTCTTTTCAGCACTTCCAAATAGTAAACTTGTAACTGTTTGTCCTGTTGGTACAAACTCATAATGAACAATCCATCAAAAAAGATTAGAAACACCATTTGACTCCTGATTTGGACTGAGAGAACTGTTTTGGTCATGGAAAATTGGCTTACATCTATTGTGCACTTTGACACTTTAAGGGTCATATTGGTGCACCGTTTCATCACCAGTGATAACACATCCCAAAACATCGTCTTGCCTCTCCAAACTTTTGCTCTTGTCTCAAAAAACTTTTGCTTTTGTTCATCAGTGAGCTCCTTTGGGATAGCTGTTCGTCTACTGGTCTCATATTAGTATTGAGTACATTAGACGCTTGCTTTTCCATTCTTGCGGTATTTAGGAGAATTATTTGTACAGTTTTTCTAATATAAGTGTATGGTGGCATGTTCGTGTGCTTAATTGTAGGGCCTTTATGTAGTATAAAATCAATGCTTTCTCAATCAATACGTGTATAGATTAATTTAATTGCCAGGGCTTGTATATAGTATAACATCAATGCTTTCTCAATCAATAAGTGTATAGATGACATTCAAAGGTCAATATTTGGTTGGATAGTTGGGAATAAGGATATTTGAGTATCTTGATAATGCTAAATAGCCAGTTTAAAAATGCTGACATGGTGATTTAACATTTTTCTGTTTTTGAATAATTGAGCTTTTGGTGGTAAGATTCAAATGAACAATGTGGCTTGAAAAGTTCAGAAGTAGGAATGAAAGCGTGGAGATTCTGGAGAGTTCGGGGTGGTTGATGGAATAAAGGATGGCTAGAAAGTGAATGGAGATTTGGGAAAGAGGAAGAAGGACATCATCGCTAGTTCCATTAAGCCTCTAGGACTGAAATGATATATCAATAAATATGTTATACTGTTGGCTCAAGGCTGAGAAGAGTCAGAGACTCTAGATCCACACCCAGGATAATAACAGAGCAGCACTAAGCAGCATTGATGAAGACTCTCGTTTCTGACCAACCTTGTACCTGAAACAAGACTGGAGTAATTGTTACAGAAGATCCTAAAGAACCCGACACGTGGATATTGATATCATTTTACAAAAGACAAGGAAAGCCCTGAACCCATGCCCACCCACCTGCCGTATGTATCTATCTCTTGTAAAAAATAATCTGCTATGTGAGATCCAAACTTAGCAACAATGACAATGACCCAGCAAAGAAGACTTGGTCCTAAAGACTTGGGGCCAGTCTGGAACACAATGTGTTCAACACTATGATTATAGCACAGGGTTCACTGTCCAACACAAGTTGAAAAGTGTGTTGGTTGGCAGACAAAGTAAGATTCAAATATTTTGGAAGGTTTGAATTTCCCATAATCAAGGGATCATAATTTAGATAAATGACTGCCGTATTTTTAATTTAGGGAATAAGGCAATTGTGTAATAAATATCTAAACCTCCACGTATCCCTCCTTCACATGTTTTCTACCCTGATGAAAAAAAAATTATTAAACAGACTCCTAAATTTTTTATCTTACTCTTTATGTGAAAAACATGATGCATAATTTTTCTTTTTTCAAGTACAAGTATGATCATTTTTCCCCACTCCCTAAATCCCCAGGTCATATATAAATCCTTGAAAAGTGTTCTGTTCATCTATATATTTTACCAGCATAAATTTCTTGTAATCTGTATACAACGCATTGCCCAATTTCCTTGGGATTTACATCCCTGCAAATGCCCACCTTAGTCCTAACCTTCATTTAGTCACCTACTCATTACTGATTTTATGACCATTAGAAAGTTACTTAACTTTAATACTTTCACTTTCATCTGTGCTCCTCAGTTCCAATTTATTAGACAGTACATATAGTGTGTGTTCCTCCATTCTTAAGATGTTCCACTTAGGATAATGTTCTCTAGATCCATCCATAATGTGCCAAAGGCATTCATTTGTCATTTTTTAATGGCTGAGTAGTACTCCATGGTATACATATACTACATTTTGTTAATCCACTCATGAGTTGATAAGCACTTGGGTTGATTCTACATCTTTGCAACTGTGAATTGTGCTGTAATAAACCTTTGAGTGCAGGTTTATTGATAAGCACTTGGGTTGATTCTACATCTTTGCAACTGTGAATTTGTGCCGTATTAAACCTTTGAGTGCAGGTCTTTTTGATAAAACCTCTTTTCCATTGGGTAGATACCTAGCACTGTATTGCTGAATGGAATGGTAGGTCTACTTTTAGTTCTTTAAGCAATACTGCCTTCTCTACAAGTTTCACTAATTTAGAATCCCACCAACAGTAGATAAATGTTTTTATCTCTTTGCATTCATGCCAACAGCTATTGTTTTTAGACTTTATAATAAAAGCCATTCTAACAGGGTTATGGTGATATCTCATTGTGGTTTTAATTTGTGTTTCCCTGATAATTAGTGATACTGAACATTTTTTCATGTGTTTATTGGCCATTTGTTTACTATCTTTTAAAAAACTTTTGTTCATGTTTGTCCATGTTTTACCGTGGTTTGTTGTTTTCTTGCAAATTTGAGTTCTTTGTAGATTTTGCACATTAGCCCTTTCTTAGATGTATAGTTTACAAAATTTCCTCCCATTCTGTAAACTATTTGCTCTGTTGATTGCTTCCTTAGCTATGCAAAATCTTTAATTTATTCCCCTTGAATTAATTTTTGTGAGTGGTGAGAGATAGGGATCCTATTTCATTCAGTACATGGCTATCCAATTTTCCCAGGATTCTTTATTCAATGGGGCTTCTTTTACCTATGGTATGTTTTTTTCTGCTTTGTCAAATATCAATAATCTATATGTAAATGGTTTTATTTTGGTGTTTTCTATTCTGTTCCGTTGTTCTATATTTGTATTTTTGTGCCAATACCATGCTGCTTTGGTTACTATAGGCTTGTAGTATACTTTGAAGTCTGATAATGTGATGCCTCCAGATTTGTTCTTTTTCCTTAAGATTGCTTTGGCTATTTGAGCTCTTTTATGGTTCCAAAGGAAGTGTAGATATTATTTTTTTGTAGATCTATGAAATATGAAATTGTATTTTGATGGAAAATGCACTGAATATGCAAATCACTTTGAGTAGTGTGAACATTTTAACAATGTTGGTTCTACCAATCCATGAGCATACGATTTTCCAGTTATTTGTGTCATCTGTGATTCTTTTTCATATAATCTGTAGTTCTCCTTATAGAGATCTTTCATTTTCTTAGTCAAATATATTTCTAGGTGTTTTTTTTTTTTTTTTTTTTTTGTAGGTGTTTAGAAATGCTATTAATGTGTGTATAATGATTTTGTAACCTGAAACTTTTTTGAATTTATTTATCAATTCTAGGAACATCTTCATAGAGTCTTTGGGGTTTTCTAGATACAAAATCATATTGTCATCAAAGAGCAATAATTTGGCCTCCTCTTTTCCAATTTGGATACCCTTCATTTACTTCTCTTATCTGATTGCTCTGGCTACTACTTCCAGTAATATGTTGTATAGAAATGGTGACAGTTAGCACTCTTGAAGAAAGTCTGAAGAGCGGATAAAAATCGAATACACCAATCAAAGACTAATAGCATTTAAGTCTAACATACGTGCATGTGTGTGTGTGTGTGTGTGTGTGTGTGTGAATGAATTATCACGTGTGTATGTGTTTGAAAGTAAAATTATATAAGACAATAAATTTTGCTTAGCAGAGAATCTAAACACATATTTCTCTACCTATCAGCTATTTTATTCCAAGTTAATAATTAACTCACAGGCCATTCTTTTGCTGGATATTTTGGGTAGTTCCAACACTATAATTTATACCACAGTGTGCTCACATCTATTTTATAAGCACTGTATTCACTTATTACGTATGTGGATCATAATATAATTTCACATTATATTATTTTGTTATTTGTATTCCTCTTTTTCTGATTGAAATGATGACATTAATTTCCATCTATGACACTGGGCACAGCCTGGCCATGTTAAGTCTCTAGTAACTATTTGGAAAATGCATAAGCCACTGTCATTTCCCCAGGTATGTCTGTATTCACCACCTTGCCTCTTCTCATGCCCTGGAAGCCTCCAAATCCCACCACAGTCATGATAATTGTCAAGAAATAGCTGGCACAGTTTCAGTATTCTAGTAGTTCTCAAAGTGCAGTTCACAGAACAGGAATGGCAGCATCTCTTGGGAAATTGTTTGAATTATAAATTCCTGGCCTTGCCCCAAGCCTACTGAGTCAGAAACTGTAGGTGTTCAGCCCAGCACACTGTGCCTTAACACATCTTCCAAGTGAGCTTGATGTATGCTAAAGTTTGAGACCTAATTCTGTGCACATATTCTCGGTTTTTAATTCCTTGGACTGGGTGACATGCAAAGGAATACCTGATTATACTTTGACTATTAACCAAAGATTTCATCAACCCAGTTGTTACACTCTTTCCATTGACATACTTCTTTTATTGTTAGAAAAATTACATCATAATTTCTTTCTTCTGTGTTCCTTAAATGTGTTTTTTGTTCAAAGACAAATTTGCAGTACAATGTTAAAAGTCTTTTATAACTCTTGAGAGGTGGGAAGTGGGAAGTGACTTCTCATATTCCCAAGGCACAGACAGCATCTTTCTTAAATAATTCAGAACTTCTTGACTTTGGGGAGTCTTTTACAAGCAACTCTTAGATGTATTCAATCCTAGGGAATCCCCATTGCCCTAGAAGAAATCAGAAGGTGACATACTGACTCTAGAGTATCTGAAAAGCTTGGGAAAGATCAAATATATGGAAGCATAATATAGGAGAAGGTCTGACTCCTAAAATTGATTCTACTCCTATAACTATGGCATTGCTTTATGAATGTTATTTAACCTTCCTGGATTTGTTGATGTATCTGAAAAAAAAAATAAAGAGGTTTGATTATTTGTAGTTAACCAAAGAAGACACAAATTATGGAAATTTAATTGAAGTTGTAATGTCCCCTTTTACTTAATTTTTCCCAAAGATATGATGTACATTGTAAGGGTTGCTCTTTTCACCTAAGCTGAGAATCACTGGGTCTTATGTCTTTTAAATCTAAGGTCTTATAACTATTGTTTAGCTGAGAAAACCTAATATCAAAATATATAATGATGATTATCCTGATATATAACAATAACTTTAGTGTCAACCTATTTTTCAATGCTTAACATCTTTCTTGCTACAAATATATGCAGATGCACTCTTTGCAGTATATAAATTGTTTTACTTAAAAACCAATTTTTAAATAAGTTAAGAAAAAAGTTATTTATAATCAAAAGTGAACAGAACACAGCCAGGTTAAAAAACTTCATCTACAAAAAAATTAGGGAATATGTAATGTCTTTAAACAGCTGAAAACCTGGTTCTGGGAATTGCACTATAAATTGGCAAACATTTCTATGTGTGAGGGGGAAATGAGATTGCCACATGTATTAATATAACAAATTGTCACACATTTGGCAGCATAAAACAACATCCATTTGTTATCTCACAGTTCTGTAGGTCATGAATCCAAACAGGCTCAACTGGATTCTCGGCTTAGGGTCTGACAGCCTGAAATCAAGGGGTTGATTAAACGGGGCTCTTATCTAAAGGACTGGAAGAAGAATTTGTTTATAAATTGAGGTTTCTGGCAGAATAAAGTTTCTTGCAGTTGTGAGAATGAGGACCCCATTTCCATGCTGGCTGTCACCCCTGTGCCACTCTCTGCCTTTAGCATTCCTAGGCATGTGTCCTCCTCCATACTCAAAATCAGCAAAGGTACATCAGAGTGCCCCTGTATTTTGAATCTCTGACTTCATCTTTTGTCACAAACTGGAGAAAACTCTGGTTTCAAAGGGCTTGTGTAATTTGATTATGTCCACCCTTTTACTATATAATGTAATATTAACCATGGGAATGATACATCCTCCTATTTACAGGTTTCACCTACATTCAAAGGGATGCATCACTGGGAGGGGTCATTCTTAGAAATCTATCCACCTTTCCTCCTCTTTACAGTGAATAAGAAGCCCCTGGCCAAAATCCTAATCTAAATTTCTATTTATACTAAAGGGAAGTTTGAAGAGAGATAATGCCAAGGTCAAAGAAAGAAGGAAAGAATAGTGAGGGACAGGTAAGCATGAACAGGGGTAGCTCTCAGACAAGCACACACTGGCAGTCTTGAGACCTTGTCTTCAAAGCACAACCTTCCCCTTTCCTGGCTCCAGCCACCCAGTATCCTAACACTCTTTCATGCTTAACCTCTCAAAGACCACACGGACAGATCTATTACAATTATGTATGACAAAAACATGAATGTAAGCCAGGGTGTTATTATGTCTAGAGCTATTTGCAACCTTTTCACTAATCATGACATAAAACGTCTTTCCCATGTTGAAGTTCTGGAATTTGGGAATAAATCAGAGAAGTTTGGGGGAGATAAGATTCTTTCAGATACCTTAAAATTTTATTGCCCTCCCCTGAAAAAAAAATATCACCAAGATGCTTATATATAAGGCTAGGTCTAAATATGAACTGGTATCAAAAGCCTTTTTTCCAAACTTGGCAAACTACTTGGGCTTTCTGTTTCCAGTGAAATACATTAAGTTGGAACATTTGGATGGGTATCCAAGTGTACTTCTAATTGCTTCTAAGAGCTCTCAACCAAATGGGCGCAAATGTCAGGTTGTACTTGAAAAGGCACAGAGCTAAAGCTACAGGGCTGAAGTTCAAGGAAAAAATTGACTTTTTTGGCTTCCAGACTCACTATTCTGGGCTATGAGCTCATTCCAATATTAGTGAGTCCTAGAATTCATCACCTTCCAAATGCTAAGATAAAATCAGGGAAATGTCATCAAGTTGTTAACCATTATTATCTATTAAAGTAGCACTCCTGAAGATGAGGAAATCACCTAATAAAGCCAATCTTTCTTCTTTATATCACCCAGAACTGTCAGGACTGCAATAAATTATAATGAACCAACTTAAAACCAATGACCTGCATATTATACACCAAAAACCTCTCTTATCTCAGCAAGTAACCAACACCAGTCTTGTCAATTAGGATTGGAGAATGTCAAGGTTAAATGCTTCTCAAAGCTTCTGATGTTTCCCTTTCAAGTTTGAACCACTTGAGGTGCTTGTTTATTGGCTCTTGGCAAATACACATTTCTATTTTTAAAAAGGGGTGAATTTTACAAAGAGCTCTCACAGAGAGTACAGCCATGCAATTATTTTAGGCCAAATGATTTATGAAGAGAAGCATATGGGGAGAAAATAAGTAAAACTTTACAGAGCCTCCAAAGTAGCCCCATTTTAAACAGTAAAATCTCTGGAAAGCTTTCTCTGCAAGTCTCAGTTTCTTCATCTAAAAATATGGATATAACAACTCTTAAAATGATTATATTAAAAATTAAAGTGGAACAATATATTTAAAGTTCTTGGACAATAACAAATGCTGAGCAGGTCAAATATTGCTGGTAGCATTACTTTATGCCATGTCTATTTATTTATTTATTTATTTGAAAAATATTTAAGGAGTATTTTATACAGGCATTAAGGTAGAAACTTGGAATTTAATAAGAAATGGAATAGACATGATCCCTTCCCTCAAGGAATTTGTTGATTAGTGGTGGGTAGAGTTAAACAAGTAATTATAATACAGAGTTATCTGATAGGAGAAATACGAAGTTTAATAGATGCATAAAGCAAAAATACCTAGTAGGCTGTGGTCTAGTAGTTCTGGAAATCCATAAAAGGAAATGACATCAAAATTGCATTCTGAATAAGACAAAATAAGTTTGGTCAAGTGGTGATGGAAAATGCTTAAGGCAGAAAGCACCGGGTAAGCAATTCTTGAAGTAAAGCAAGCCCTGCATCCCAATGTGTGGGAACAATTCAGAATGCATGGAACACAGGGTTGAAAGAAATTCAATGAGAGGGTGGTACCTGTGGCTCAAAGGAGTAAGGTGCCAGCCCCATATACCAGAGGTGGCAGGTTCAAACCCAGCCCCAGCCAAAAATTGCAAAAAAAGAAAAAAAAAGAAAGAAAGAAATTCAATGAGAATAGCCTTTCTCATTCCTATATCTGTATACTCATGGAAAGCCTTGTCAGGGCACAATGAGGAAAGCATTTCAGAATCCCAAGCCCTTTCCAGCTCAAGTTGCCTCCAACAAAAGAAAAATGGTTAAGTCAGGAATAGCAAACTTTTGTGGAAGCAGTGTAATAATATCTTTGGCTCTTTGGAACATGTACAAAAACTAGAAGAATCTAACAAAGACTTAAAGAGAGTAGCACAGCAGTTTATGGACAACAATAAGGAGTTAAAATATGGGAGAAAAATAGTAGAAACTGAATCACACTAAGAATTTCAAATAGAAGACCCCATCTGTTGTCTTTGCTCACGCCTAGATATCCTACCCCCTTCTTACTAGTCGATTCATACTCACATTTAGACGCCAACCTAGATGATCCTTTCTCTGTGGAGCTTTCTTCAACTCCACCAGCAGAATTAATTCCTTTTTGAATATGTTCTTATAGCAAATTGTATTTGTCTTCACTGATGTGCTTTCCTAGTCTTTTATTATTGTGTAACAATATGTGCTTCTTCCTTGCAGAATGAACATAGATATCTATGGTATGGTTACAAAAACGGTCTTTGGCACTATTTAGCTAAAGAATCTGTCATTGGAAAGTTCTTATAAGCATTCTACAGTCAATAATTGGGCTAAGGTTCAAAAAGTGTTTGGAAAATTATTGCCTGAAATTTGAAACATTTACCAACACAAATAATTGCATAAGGGAAATTAGCTTGTCAGGTGATCCACTAAATGC
Organism: Loris lydekkerianus; assembly: GCA_963574355.1. Classification (NCBI taxonomy): domain Eukaryota; kingdom Metazoa; phylum Chordata; class Mammalia; order Primates; family Lorisidae; genus Loris; species Loris lydekkerianus. The sequence continues at coordinate 24,365 of CAUYPK010064521.1, forward strand.
TGCTTCAACTAAAAGTAACTTCATGATAATTTTTGTAGCAAAATATGACCCAGATTACAACTAAGGATGTCAGGAATAATTACCACATGCCCTTCTTTACCCTGAGAGGAGTAAAAAGTTCCCTCTTTTCTACTGTGGAACACGTGGGTCACATTACAAAAGTTTTGAGATACTCAGAAATCAAGAAATGTAAAATCTGTGAGGATGGAAACAAATGAAGCCCTCCCAGCAACTCCGATATGCCAGGCAAGTTGAAACATGCATGGGTGAATCAGAAAGGATGCTGTTGACTGCGTTTCTTGGAAGTGAAATAATAAACCATAACTTAGCCTGTCTTGAAACTTTCATACTGACCCATGTATAAACAGACTTTTCTCTTCATCCCTATTGAATCCTTTCCAGGGATGGAGTAAGAGGATTTTCTGAATAAAAAAATCAGGATAGATGGCATTCCCCATGACACAATAAATAGGCAAGACATTTGAAATTCAGTGGTTTTTGTTTACAAAGGAGTTTCAGAGGAGGTGTGGGATTCATAGCAGCGTATCAGTGGTGGCCAGAACAGAACAAAGGACTACTCGTTAGGTGATGAGAAAGCTTGGTTAGTGAGTCAAAGTCTCCTAACGAGTCTTAGAAGGTTTGGTGAAAGTTGATCCCTAGAATGGAAATGATGCCTCTGGCTCAGCAAGGTTAGTACCCAGACCTCATCGCCTTTGCCTCCCTTGAGTAGACAGCGTCATCCATGAGCACCCTGTCCCTTGGGAGCAGTGGAGGGAGTTCCAGTGAAAGACACCCGAGACCAGCTGTGTGAGGCAGAGAAAAAGGAGCAGTTGTTTGCTTACATAATAAGTTGAACGCTCACAGATCAGGTACTATTAAAAGAATGTTCATCATGTCTATCTTCCTAATTATTTTCTCTGTTCAAGTCATTCATTTCATTTTTTCCTTTGTAACAGATTAGAAAGAGCTTACTTAGTGACCATTTGGGTGGAAAACTCATGTTACAGGATTTCTAACAGCACATTTTTGTTAAAAGGTTAATCTTCACATAAAAGAAAACCACAACGGGCCAGTTTATGCTGGGTCTACCTAAAGCAGCGGTTCTCAACCTGTGGGTCCCGACCCACAGGAAATTTATTAAAGGGCTGCTGCATTAGGAAGGTTGAGAACCACTGACCTAAAGAGACAAAAATAGTTTGAAAAGAAATAAAAATAAGGATTATTTTGAGGCAGGGTAAATGGCTCAACTATGATGTTTCAGCTTTGATGAAACCCAAAAGTCTAACACAATGAACCTTAAAACTGGCTAAGACTGCCCAGATTTCCTGTGATGCACCCATGGTCAACTAAGCAATTGCTGAAACGGAATGAAAGATGAATGCAAATTCTGTGCAAACTCAACTGTCCCCTTCTTTAGCTGAAAATTGAATTTACAGCTAAATGAAATAGCTTCTTTGGTATAAAGGTACCACCTAGGCAGCTCCCAAGCATAACTTACTGGAACTCCAAGTGAGTAAATCAGTTGATCAATTTTTTTTTTTTTTTTCAATGTAATAGGATTTATTTGAACAGGTGTACAGGCAGAAAGGTATGATACCTTCTCTCACATATCCTCTGAGTTACAGAAGTTGGCTTCTGCCTGCGAATTGTTTACTTTAACACTAGCACCCAGTCTGCAAGCCCCTGCACCAGGGCTTAGCCCCTACCCTGGGCTCAGCCCTGCCCACTTTAACACCTTGACCATGAATGTGAGTTGTGAGTTGTCTCCACTTTCTTTCATGTGGGGATTCTCAGATATGTGTTCACTTCAGGTTGCATCAGTTGAATGTTCTTGTAGAATTCATTTTTAACAAGAATTCTATTAGATCACTTGAGGCAGAATACCCCACACCGGATGTCAGGTAAGGCTCTTCATCTGCCTCCGTCCCCCAAGTGGTAGCTGTTCACCCACACGCGTGCTAGTGCCTTAGGACGGAGGAGGCTTGGAGCATTCTGAAGCCTGTGCACCAAGAATTCTGTTAAGTTAGTTTAGGCAGAATTCGCCTGTTCCTGGTATTTCCTCTTAGTAATTTTTCATTCTCTGACCCCCACCCCACAACCTTGTTTCAAAGTTGTAAATTTCCCACTTGCCCTTGCTGGGTTTGGAGCTCTGCCCATTCTCCCTCTACTGCTGCAAAGTCCCATTCTGATGGTCCCCACACCTGTGACAACGGTCCCCAATCAAGTCTGCCTTATCATGCTTTAACAAATGTTATTAGATATTCTTTCTCATTTATTTATTTATTTATTTATTTATTTATTTATTTATTGTTGTTGCAGTTTGGCCGGGGCTGCGTTTGAACCTGCCACCCTCGGTATATGGGGCCGGTGTCCTGTTCACTGAGCCACAGGCGCCGCCCAATATTCTTTTTCTGTAACAGTAACTTGCTACCTAATTTTGTTGCAAATATTTTTTTTTTTCTGTTTTGTTTTGTTTTGACACCTAGTTTCACTATCATATTTTATGTAGCTAGTCATAAACTGGAAAAAAAAAAAAAGAAAGAAAGCAAAAAAGAAAGAAAGAAAGAAAATTTTGCACTGTTGTCATCGTCCCAGAATTCTCTCCCTCCTTTCAATCTTCCTCTCCTGTCATCCATTCTTCTCAGAAAAGCTACAGTGATGTCTTAAAAAAAAAGTAAATAAAATGAAGCTTATGGTTTCCTCTTGCTAATCATCTGCAATCGTTTTCCTCTCATGTTTAGACTAAAACACACACATACATTTTTAAAAGCTCAAGTGCCTTTGACAGGCTATACCCATCCATAATCCAGCCCCTTCCTGATTTTCAAACTCCATTTATCATACTTCTCCTTTTTTAACATGCAAGGTTGTTCCTGATTTAAGGGCTTGTATCTGCCATTTCTCTCATTTGGGGAATATTTCCCTGCTGTAGGGGAGAGAAGAACATTGTTTTTTCTCTGCCCTTTTAGCTTCTAAAACTGGATCATGTGCATTAAACTCACAGAAGGAGAATTAATGCAATAAAAGGTGTACCAGTTTAATTTCTGTTTTCATTTTACATGCATGGGAGCTACATAGACAGAAAATGAAAATCCAAATAAGAAGTCAGACTGGGAAGCTCATACACCATTTTAATGAAGGGAGATAAATTATGGACAAGTGACTAAAGAAAGGAGGGTAGGGCTTCTAGCAGTGATAGTATAATATGGGAAGGGGACTAGGACAGGCACAGCAGGAAAGGGTTCATTATGTAGTTTCATCTTGGTACCATCTCCAGTGACAGGAGTTCTCTCTGGTGATGAAGAGTAGTCTTCCTCCTCCTGGTACCAGAGAGGTGAGCACCTGTATGAACGGAAATTCATGTTACTTTTACAAAGGTAAATTCATGCCTTCTTAGACAGAAAAGGTGAGGGAAGAGAGTTCTGTGTCTGTTCTTTCTTACTTCCCTTTGGCTGAAAATAATCCTTATGCATCGTTTGCTTATTTTGGGGTGGTGTATGCTGATTCCCTTCAACAACGCTAGGATTTGCAGGGCTGGCTCCTATCTGTGCAGAACTCAGTTTAAATGCTATCTCCTACTCTTCTGAAGGAAGATCTGCTTTCCTCTCTCTCATAGACTCCGTACTTTCTTTATAGTAGTTTCCACTATCAGTAATTGTCTTATATATTTGTTTAGTGTTTTGTTGTCTGATTGTTCCACACTGTTGGGAAAAGTGGGTGATTCACCCCCTTAGCCTCTGCACCTAGAAAAGCATCTGGCACATAATAGGGGCTCAAAGAACATAGTTGAATTAAGAATATTGCTACAAAAGAATTGATTGCTTAGTTATCCTAATCTCTCAATAAAAGGCTTAGAGCCAAGCGCTGATCTTCCCACCGTGTAATAAAAAGCCATTCCTATTCTTATCCCTTGTTCCTCTCCTTTTGTTTCTTCAAATCAACCTTGCTTAGATTATCACAAGGCTATAACAAAGGACCAAAGGAAGGCCAAAGGACAAAATCTGTGATGACTTCAGCTCCATGGGGAGAAAAATAAAAATGGGCTGTCTTCAGAATTGCTGAACAGATGTCAAACCCATTTGCTAGTTCACAAATCATTGTAAAGGATAATTGGATTTCATTGCTCCTCAAACAAGGTGACACAAAGAAAGATGAAACTGCTTGTCAAAGAGGGGGCTTTTTCATAGCCAAACAGCTGAGGATTGCTCCTTGGGAAGTCATGATCAGATTAAGGATCATAATATCAAGGCTGAGTCTAGAAGAGAATTTGAGACATCTCTGTGGCCTGGCCAGCACAAAAGGGGAAGTGAGAAAAAGAAAAAACAAAATTATCTGCATCTGCTGAGTAAATTTTATCATAAAGGAAATAAAAGCTATCTTCTACTTTCTCACAAAACACATTCTTAAAAATGCAGTTGAAAGCCAAGTGTTTGAAAGGCTAAATGGAAGGGTACGTGTTTAAGGGACTGGGTAGTGGAAGTGCAGGCACTTTTCCCAGACTGTCTAACAGTGTGACAAAATACTTGTTTACTCCTTACGATGGTCCTCCCTGTCTCCTTGTTTCCTAGCAACCTGGTATAGAGACTAGAACAAAAGTCAGGGGTCTCACCAAGGTTAGCATCTAGGGGCTCCCCAAGGAGTGGTCGTTCTAATAGCTGAGAACATCTACCCATCCACAAACAGCTGTTACTTTCGTGAACACTCATCCTGTATAATTGTGTGACATTTCAGTCCTTATTCTGCTAATGTGTCTGGGTGAGGGTGTGTGTGTGGGTGTATACAACTATGGAAAATGAATTTTAGTTGTGATAATACATAATGGGAACACGAGCCAGGCAAAACAATGAATGTTTATAGTAAAACAAGTTATCAGATTAATCAACTATAATTGTTATCCCCTCAAATAGGAAACATTCCACACATATAACAAAGAAGAACACAATGTGATTTCTTGAAACAACATGGCATCTCCAGTATATCTGTTGATGAGATAAGTGTAAGCCCTAACACCTGGAAGGAAAAATTATATGTTCATTTATGTTCAGTAAGTCACAGTTTGTAGAATAAATGCACTATACCTGTTTTATTATCTAGAAGTGATGTCTACAGATATTTTCGGTGTCATCTTTTTGGGTAGAAAAGTTCTGACATTTAGTGGTTATTGGCCAGGGATGGTGTCACATTGTATAGGACAGCCCCCACAAGGAAGGATTATCTTTTCCATAATTCTAGTAGATTCCTAAGTTGAGAACCCTTATGGTGCACTTAGGAGATGAGTAGATAATAGATGATAATAAATATATTGATGGATAATATTCTTCTGTTAAATAATGAAAACAAAAACTCTTCCTAAAGCCTCAAACAGAATGCCAAGTAATATGTAATTAGAATATTAACACTGTCAGTTTGAAAGAACGAATACTCAAAAATGCACAACTTGGCATTATTTTACTCCAGAGAAGTTTTCTACATTCATATGCCAAAAGCAATTACCATATTCCTGATCGCTAATTGGACTGGCACAGGTTTCAACTTATCTACAGATGGCAACTTAAATGATGGTTAATTTTTAAGCTAAATTTTAAATTTTGTAGGTTTAAATTTAAATATTTAAATCTGTGACATCATTTGTTAATATATTCACTATAATAATGAGCCCAACTCTGTCATATACTAGGTTTGGGCATATGGAACAACAAGGCTGGTTTCCCAAGACACATGTGGAAATCATTCACATTTCTGGATAGCCTACCCTACAGAGACTCATAAGGAGTTGATGGTAAAAGCTGTATTACCCTCCCCTCCTTTCTCACACCCACCCACCCTTCTCTTTCTCTCACACACTTACATACACACAAACACACACACATATACAACAGATTTTCAAGTGGTAAGAATCCCAGACTGGAAGTCAGATACCTTTCATTTTGGTCTCATCGTACACTGAATTTCTAATTAGTTGGTTGATTATGACCAGCTTCATAACAACTGATGCCTCAGTTTACCCAGCTATAGCACAAGTGGTTTTGTATTGTCATTTAATAAGGCTTCCTCTGAGAGTGTTATTAAAGCTTAGACTCTTCTCCCTTGAAATCCACATATGCATTGCATACATTTTCAAAACAGTTCTTAAAGCCTGTTCATGAACTTACTAGAAGTTAGCTGATCACTGATTAATGGCCTCTGTGTTAGACCAGGTTCTTATACCATTTTTAAGACAGCTTTCTCATGCATGGGTAGCCCAGTACTAGATCACTGACAGGAATAAGCTCACATGTGAGCACCAGCAAAGGACATTCTAAAAAGAATGGAGAGAGGCTGTTCCTTCTGTAAATTTCAAAAAGCAATAAACAAAATCAACCTTCACAGTTCTATCATTGAAAACCGTTCCCATTAGAATTGAAAGAATATTCTTAGTTTCAGAATAAAGCAATAAGGAACTTTTGGAATTTGTGCATTTAAAAAAATATATTACATTTTAGAGAGAATGAAACAGCTACCTACAGTTAATAGCCTATTAACTTTTTTCTAATTGTTCTTACATACATACTCTTTTTATGCTAACAAGGGGAAAGTTACACAGGGCAGCTTTCTATTATAATTATTGAAGTGTTACCCTTAAACAGCATAAAGAGATAATAAAAAAGATGATCTTAATTAATAAGAATTATTCTGAAGTTAAAGTTACAAACTGCTTGTGACCACAGGTTGCAACAGAAAGTCAATTATCTCAATAGTTCCCATCTTCTAAGATTTCCTTTCCCCCTATGGTGTGGGCTGGGAAAAAAAAAAAAAAAAAATAAGGCCTATGTCACACAGTAGATTAGAAATTCCCATATCACATTTCTTAATTTGCATATAGGTATAGGTTCCAGCTGTACATGAATAACAGTCCAATCCTTTAGTTTAATTGGTCCAATTTAGGATACATGTGTGGTACTATCACCTAACCAGGAAAGGTTTATTGGATTAGACGGATAGTCTATAGCAGACAGATGTTGGGAAATCACCCACATGTGTACTAGAACATATATGTTAACCATATATGCAATGCCATACTTTGGTTACTAAAGTTAAAAGCAACTTTCTTTATCAAATTCTGTCTCTTTTATGTTTAAATAAACTTCTTGCCTTTTGCTACAGAATAATAAATGAAATATCAACAGTTAAAAGAACAGTGTAAATGAGAGTCATCCCTACAACCTGATTTCATTAATCTTAAAAATCACTTTTTTCTCACTACACCTCATTAGCAAAATGTTCTTTGGTTGTGCATTTCAAACTCAACCTCATTGTGCTACAAAGAAAGAAGTCTTTAATCCATGGATCAGCAAATTTGTTAGTGAGTAAATGTTTTCAACTTTGTAGGTCACATGGTCTCTGTCATATATTCATCTTTTTAAAAACAAATCTTCAATGATGTAGAAAACCTTCTTAGGTCACAGGCTGAACAAAAACAGGTTGGAGGCTAAATTTGAGTGATGGGCAATTGTTTTTCCACCTAGTAAAAAATATAAGATTAAGTTCAATAAAAAGACTGAATAGAGCACAGTATGGTATGTCATTCATTTCATGTTCCTTGGCTGATGAATCAGAGGTGGGGTGATGGGCCATCTTGGTTTGCCCAGGAGTTAGGGATTTTCCAGTATGCAGGGCTTTCAGTAATAAACCAGGAAAGTCTCTGGACAACCGGGATGGTTGGTCATCCAAATAAATTCTTCAAATTAGGAAAGAGAATCTTAAAGAAGGAGGTCAAAAGAAACCAGTTACTGCCTGGTTTGACCTTCTTATTGAAAAACAAGGAGAAGACAGGAGGTGGACAGGTGGAGGATAGAAGGCTGGTGTCGCTTAAGGCTTATGACCCAACACAGTTGGGGCTGGACTCACCTACTGGAGTTCCTGGTTGGTAAAGACTTTATTTTTTTTTTTTTAATGAAAGACTTTAAACTTAGTAAAAGTTTAGGACATAAGGGGTAGAGAAGTAATTCACAAAGCAAAGAGAGGCTCGGCGCCCATAGCATGGTGGTTATGGCGCCAGCCACAAACACCGAAGCTGGCGGGACTACACAACAATAACAACAACAACAAAAAAAAAATAGCCAGGTACCTGTAGTCCCAGCTGAGGCAAGAGAATCGCTTAAGCCCAGGAGTTGGAGTTTGCTGTGAGCTGTGACACCAGAGCACTCTACCCAGGGCAACAGAGTGAGACTCTGTCTCAAAAAAAAAAAAAGCAATGAGAGTCAGGAAAGACCAAACAGGCCAGGTTAAGACTGAAAAGCAACTACATGGACATTTACTCAAAAAAACAACTGGAGATTTCTGCTTAAAACTTGTCAACAAGAAAGGCCGTGTGACACATCAACACCATCCCCAGGTGCTGCTCACTCCACTTTTCAGCCTCTTCTTTTTTCCCCTCCCTCTTTAATGTCATTGGTAAGACATCGCAAAGAGTACATCTCATGTTCAGTTGTTGAAGCAGTGACACAAATAGCACTGGAAGCTAACTCAGGAGGCAGGCACAGGTCCCACACAGCTCAGTTTGGGTGAGGCTTAAATGACATCTGTTTAACAGCATGTTGGGTTGACAATGAAGGGAATGAAGTCAGGGTGACAGAGAGAGAGAGATTCGGAACCCATGTCTCCTTTCGAGGAGGTCATTTCAAGGCTGAGTTATGATAATTTCATTATGGTATTGTACTTTAACAAGGTTAATAGATTTAATGTTGAATTAACAGGAGGTGGCATCACAGGAGTTTCCCCATTATTAAGAACAGCCGATGGCCTCACGTAAGAGTGGTCAAGAGAAGCACCACGATGCTTCAGAGTATCCAAAAGGAACCATGAAGGGGAACAGGCTTTGCATGAATCTCAGGATTGTCATTCCTATATTTTCACATATATGCTCTATTTCACAAAGAGTGGGAAACATCTCACACATTCTCACTTATTTTCACAATTTCCTCAAGAGGTCTATGGAAAGGAAATCTTGACACCCATTTCACAGACAGCAGGATTTAATTATTTCCCCAAAGTCACATCTTGGAAAAGTGCTGACATCAGTAACACAATCTGTTTCCCTGAACTCCAAAACAATCCACACTTAGAAGGGGACAGAAAAAGAAAATGAAACAGGAGCCAGTTATTAGGTTGGGAAACCTAGTAAGAAGACGGATGTTAAACATTACTATTATAGCAAATAAGGAGGAGGAAGAAAAAGATGTGAGATGTTATTCAGGACAGAATTCTAAGAGTAAGATTAAAATGTCGCTATAGCTAAGTAAAATTCCTTAAGGAAATAAGGTGGAGAAGCCACCAATCCCCCTAGCACTTCCTTTGAAAATCTCCATCAATCTAGGGCACAAAACACATTGTTATCTTACACACCTGCTACATGAAAATGCATGAAAACAGTTCTGAGCTGAGGAAACGGGATCAGCAGGGTAGGGATGCACCCTGTGGGGTTGCCCTACATTTAGCATCTGTTCTGCCAATGGTGGCGTAGGAAATCAGCCAGAGGCCATCCCAGGAGGGCCAGCCACTCTGGAAAGCCTGTCTTCTCTTGACACCTATCTTCTCTTGGGAAGTCGTGAAGGAACAGGTGCCATGCTGTAAAGCAGACAGTATCTGCTCTTTTCCCAAACTTGTTTCTCTATCTAGGCTGAACTCTGACCCCAGGGATGAAATCCTCCCCAGATGATGCTTGTTGACGCTAGTTCACACTATGGTTAAGTGTTACTAGCCTGAAGTAGGGGGAATGGAGAGAGCCTTCCTGATGTGCAGAGACCAGAATTGTGCTGGTAAAAGTTTAACAACGGGCTCTCTTGGGGAAAAGCTCTTATTTGTACCATCTGTGGATTTTGGTGCTGTAAATAATCCTACCATTTCAACTTTAGCCCACCAAGGTGATCTCAAACTCCTTATAAAACTCTTGAAAATGTAGCAATTATGCACTAGGAGAAGAGGTCTTTAGTGTACCACTGGTTATGATGTTTGCCTGAAGAGGTAAAATGCAGGACAAGTAGGTCTGATTCTGACCTGCCTGTGAGTAGGAGAGTGCCCACGCGTGCACAGTGTCAGGGGAGCATACACAGCAAAGGACCAAATTAACTCTGTGGTATGCACATTTTCACGTTCACTTCTTTTCCAGTGGACACGGAGTAGGAAGATTCATAGCCACCTCCAGGGATAGAGATTATGCCGGTCTAGAAACACTGTAAGACTTTACTTCTAAAGCTCAGATACTGTGTCCAGCACCTAGTAGGAACTTTATCCACATTTGCCTACTGAGTAATTAATTACTGATTGATTGATTTCTTCATCTTGCTTTCTCCTTTTCAACTTCTCCCAAGGCTTGTGGTCCAAAGCTAGACTGATGGGAGAGTGAGGGTCTGTAACCAAGACAGAGAGTGTATTAATTCAATCTATCCTAGATCCATCCCATACAAACAAACATAGGGATGGTTTATGTGAATTCCTTATTATGTGAGCAGGAGACAGCAAGGTAGCAGCTTGACTTTTATGCTTTAAAGAAAGGTCCCCTGAAGTTATATAAGGTGCTTATTTTAAACTCAAATAGCCCTGTGAGAGGATTGAGGAAACATATAATTTTAGTGAATGAGGAATAAGGGGGTCTCTAAAAGTCTTTGATTACAAGGCCATTACTTAGCCAAGCATGGTTTTGTGATGCTATAACAGAACACCAGAAATGCTGTAATTTATAAAAAAAAAAAAAAAAAAAATTATTTTTTACAGTTCTGGAGGTTGAGAAGTCTAACATCAAAGTGCAGGCATCTGGTGTGTGTTTTCCTGTTGCATAATCCCATGGTAGAAGGCAAGAGAGCAAGAGGGAGGGAGGGAGAGTGAGAAAAGGAGGGGTGGGGTGGGAATAAGGAGAGACTGGCTCTTTTGCAATGAATGCACTCCTGGGATAACAGCATTAATCTAATCACTCCACCCTCTCCGCCTAATCGCTTCCCATTGAGCCCCTACCTCCTAACACTGTTTCACTGAGGATTAAGTTTCCAACACATCCATTTTGATGGTATACGTGCACACTATATATGGGCCTGAGTAAACCAAGAAACCAAGTGATTTGCTTAACTCTCTGCATGAATGTCTCATTTTTATACTTTAAGTCTCAGCTCAATTGTCATCTTCTCAAAGAGGCTCTCTCACATACACCCACCCCCCACTTAGAGCCACCATCAGCTCACCATCCTGTCAATGACCAGGGAAAGTGCCACTATATAAGGTCACCTAGGACACTTTATTTATTTATTTATTTATTTATTTATTTATTTATTTACATGATGTTTCAGGTCATGGGAACGTAAGACTCTGGTAAGTGGTAACTTCTCTGGGGTGTCACTTTTACACCCCAGCTTCTATCCAAATGCCTGGCAAAGCTAGGTTCTTGATAAACACGCGCTGAGTAAGTTAATGAATGCAATTGTATGGTAATTTGCAATCTTTTTTTTCTTAGAGATGAAGTCTCCCTCTGGCTCATGGTGGTCTCGAACCTATGAGCTCAGGCAATCCACCCATGCTGGCCTCCCAGAGTGCTGGGATTGGGCATGAGCCACCGGGCATGCCCGGCCTTAATTCACAATCTTTTAGTACCCCGACATCCACGGGATTGTTATTATCTCTACCTCTACTTTCTTCCCAACTGACCCTAAAATCAAATTAACAAAAATTGAAAACTAAAACTGAAAAATATAAGAATACCAATTTTTAAAACAACCCTTTCATACCTAGAAAAATATTTCATCTCTAATCCCTGCCTCATTCAGAGAAGGATAGTGTCTTTTGTGTGTAAGAATCAGGGTGATCATAGACTACATGTTCTTTTTCTTTTTTCATATGTGCTGAGAGTTTGCCATTAAGAGGCCATTAAAAAGCTATCACTCTGAAGGAATATAGATAAATTGGACTTAAAAGCACTTTAAGGTTTTCATGAAGGCCAATAAAGATTATTTCTCTCAAATAAAAATACCTAACTGCTGAATTTATTACCATGAATCTTATCTATGATATCCTGAAGAAGAAAACTTTGTTTTCATTTAACTAATCAAGGTTTTGCTTCATTTTTCAACTAAATAATCTTTCAAAATATTAGCTCTGTGCTTAGATAATTAAAATAGCTTATTGAGGTAAAAAGCTTTGTGAAAGTGAATTTTCTGATCTTCTTTATCATTATGATTTATACTTACTTTTCTAGGTTTTTTTTTTTTTTTTTTCTTCCAAGTAAGTTACAGTGTGTCCTTCAGTGTTTTTAGATCACTCTAGAAGTTTCCTGGTCTCATCATATTTATGTGCCAGGAATCGAAGAAATAATAAATTGTGTCACTTCTCTTTTTTCATAGGAGTTTAAATAATTTTCATTTAAATTTAATTTTCTATCAGATTCAGTTTTGTTTCATAAGTTAGTCCTTTTAAAAACAGATATTGCAAAGGCATTCTTTAGAATTTATATTAACTCAAATAATTAAATCTATTCACAGGAGATAGAAAAATAAGTTTGCTTCATGCATGCAGCTTTTTAGATAATTTCAAAAGTGAATTGTTTACTTGTTAAACAAACTTTCAAAATTTATGAATAATTTTTTAGAAATTCTTGCTGTAAGAGACATGACATAAGGAATACCAGACGTCATTTAGAAAACAGTTAATGGGTGCTACTTTATTTTTATAGACACAAAGCCTGGGCCCTAATGGGCTTCATGTGTGCAACACAACCAAATTTTTGCTAATTACTTAGATCCCTGTCTAGTTACAGAAAAGCATTAGAATAACACAGATCCTGAGCTAACTTGTTTTTAGTTCTGTGTTTGGGGATCACCAAAGCCAAGCAGAGTGTTGAAAGGAACTTTCCAATGTTATCCAAGCCTTACTCTGACTCCCAGAAGTCCCATACATTCCCTCAGATGTACATTCATTTGTAGATAAAAGAGAAGCCCAGAAGTTCTGGAAACTACTAGAAGAAGCCAGAGAGCCAGAGTGAGAAACACTTTGGACCTTGACAAGCTACACAGATTTCTTGACGTTCTATTTCACATATATGAAAATTAAATAAGATGCAGAGAAGCTTCTGACATATAATTAAAAACGAATGAAAGGATAAATAGTGTATACCTCTTACTCTGGTGTAAAGTCATCCTCAACCCCAGCTTCATGCAGAAAGTGCTTTCTCACAGGGCCAGCTTTATGGACAACTATGCTTGATTTAATGATCTACTATCATTGCTCAGCAATCTTTTATAATTTTGAAACAGCAACTTATCATTTTCATTTTTCTGTGGCCTTGATGACCCATGAACTTGGTAGCTGGTCCTGCATCACCCCGTCGGGATATGAGCAGCTGACGCTCTTCTCCCAGTCAGGCAGAAGACTGAGGACTACTCAGGAGTAAGACCTTGAGTGAGAAATCTAAAATCAACTTGAATTTGCCAGCTATTTCCTGGTAAAATATATCTCCCAAGTTTGAATCATAATGAATGTAATAAAATAGTAAATGAAGAGTTAAATCTTTCCAGAAACACCACTCTGAAATCTTCAAAAGATTGTTGAATGAATTCTTATATTTAATATCTTACTCTTCCTCTGGAGGGTTGAGACAAGTTAAAGACAAATGACTTTTGGTAGAACACTTTCCTCAGAAACGAAAAAGTAAATACTGTACATCTAATACACACACGTAGAAATTACTAAGAAAATAGGTCTTAGGTTGTGAGTTCTTACCACACAAATAATGATATTAATAAAGGAGATGGGAGGAAATGTTGTAAGGTAATAATGTTTGTGGCTGTGATGACGGTGATGGTTTCACAGGCATGTATCTACCCTTAAGATCATTGAATGCTATGTGTTAAATATGTAAAGCTCTTTACACACATCTGTCCATCATATCTCAATAAAGTGCTTTAAAAATAAATAGCAAATAAAATGAACAAATTCTTATAAATATAATATTTACAGTTTAATATCATTTATTTGAAACTGAACTATCTTGCAACCTCACTTATTCAGAATATTACCTGTAGTGAAAAATGGTGTGAAAATGACCATTAACAACAAATAGTGATTTTCAACCAGTGGGGTATGCCATCAGGTGTTCTGTGAAAATTTTGAAAGATCATTAATTAAATTATTTTCAAAAGAACTTCAAAGCACAGTAAGTATATATTTTTTACACTTTTTTTTGATCTGCATAATTTAAGCGTGCTGCAAAAGTCTTTGAGTTCAAGTGTGCCATGAGATAAAAAGGTTAAAAAATGCTGAATTAAAGTAAGTATAAATAAGAGCATTAGAGTTTATTGGCTATCCTCAAAGGACTTAGTCTTATGTCAATACTGCTGAGGGGCTTTCTGTTTTCCAAGTTTTCAGTTGACTAAAAATAATAAATTAGATTAGGAGAGACCACTCATGTGGCATGCTGGCATCCAGGAAAGATTATTAAAAACAGCAAGTGTAGAGAGAAAAAATGTGTGTATTGATATTTTACAAAAAAGAAAACTGAGATGCATAAAATATTATGGTTTTTATTCAACATTCTACGGCTACTAGAGGTGAAGGTGCCTGACACTGGCTATCTACAAAGCCAGCCTGTATTTTTAACTGTATCAAATTAAAAACCGCTGATTTATATTCATAATTATGACACAGTCATTAAGGGGATGTAAGTAGGTGCCTATTACACTTTTTTAAGGAAAGGTGTTGCCTTCTTGTTTGAAGGTGTTCCCGTCAAAATTCACATGTCAAAACTTAATGGGCAATGTGATAATACTGTATTAAGATATGGGACCTTTAAGAGGATTAGGCCATGAGAAAGTCTCCCTCATTAAAGGTATTGATGCCTTTATAAAAGGGGCTTCACAGAGCACCCAGCCCTCCTGAATTTCTGCTCTTCTCTCATGTGAGGGCACAGCATCTTTCTCACCCTGAGGATGCAACAATAAGGTACCATCTTGGAAGCAACAAGCACCCCTCACGAGATAAAAAAAAAAAAAAAAAAAAAAAGCCTGTTGGAGCCTGGCCTTGGACTTTCCAACCTCCAAAATTGTAAGATGAGAAACTTCTGCTCTTTATAAATTATCCAGTCTCAGGTATTTTATTATAGCAGCAAAAAATAAACTGAGACATTGGTGAACAACATATTTTAGAATAATATCCCAGAGATTATTTTTAGTTTTCATTTTAATAATACCTGAAGTTTTAGCTATTTGAAAAACATAGATGTATAGAATTCACTACCAAAAAAAGTTATGATAAATTAAAAACTAGTGTCATCCTTCCTTCCAGTTTATGGCAGAGAAAAACTAGTCAAATTAAATGTGGAAGTAGATAATGTTATGTATCACTCAAAATCATCACCAGAAAATCATCTAATAGTTCTTTTATATTGAGATTCTTACTTTCTTTGTTTATAATGATAAATGTGAAATAGGGAAAAGATTTAAACAAAGGAATTCATTTCAGTGTGAATTAAAATTTTTTAAAAATTAAAAACAAAATTTAAACAGGATTTTTAAATAAATCATGGCAGAGATATACATATATTATACAGTATATAAATATATACACTATATATATTACATATATGCTATATATTATATATACACATATGGTACATATATATTTATTATATGTGTTATGTTACCATTAAAAATTATATTGGAAGACATTTAATATGTTAGAAAACTAATATGATAGATAATTAAATATTATGGCCCTGAAGAGTTTTATTGTAGCTATTAGTATTGTTTTCCAGTACTAATACCAGTTTTCTCTCTCTCTGGAAAAATTATAGGACCAATATTCTTGGCATTCTTGTGGTTGAATGCAGCCATACAAGTGGTTCTTGGATTTAACAGCCAATTAAAACCCCTCAGGAACACCTCAAGTAAAATAATATTTTCATTAATATTGAAATACTTTATATTCATAATTATTAAATATTATTTTCATTAATGAAACATATTGCTTTAATAGTCTAAATCAGTTTTTATGTATTTCATACAGTGTCAGGACTCAAAATTGCCTGTATTTGTATACACTCAAGTTGCTGCACACTTTGGAAATGTTTTTAGCTGACCTGACTGAAATGTTCCATATAATCTGTAGGTGATTCCTTTTTTATTTGCTGCTGAATTCTGCTTTAAAATGTGTGAGAAATTAATCCTTTAAATTTGTCACTTTTGGTCAGCACACCATTTTGGTCCTTATATTGGTAAAGAGCCACTAACACTAAACTCTTCAGATAACTATTTTTATATTACAACTGCCCCTTCCACAGCATGACCCAGTGGGTCAGCAACAAGTTATCGCACTCTGGAAGCCTCTGGGACCCTTAACCAAACTCAACATAATGGCTGTTGCTTCACATCTGCTTTTGCAATAACACACAAGATTCTCTTGGCCGAATCTAACCTGAAACTATACAGGAATCAAATTTTAGAACATGCGATTCCTACTTGAGATACTACTAATATACCACAAACCAACACAAAAATGCTAACTCTGTCCTATGAGGATTACACTATGAGTAGAGAAAAATATATGGTATTCTAATAATAACACAAAGCAAAAGGATGGTCAATTGGTAATTATTTTCCTGCCCTGGGAGTGAAATAGCAACTAAATTTAATAGAGATGTAATACATTTATTTTATTTTATTTTATTTTTTTAATTGCTAAATCATAGCTGTGTACATTAGTGCAATCAAGGGGTACAATGTGCTAGTTTCATATACAATCTGAAACTTACTAAAGGCAAAATACAAATGTCTGCATACAATAACTAAGAAAATGCCATGAAGGCTACATTGAACAGCTTGATGTAATACATTTAGCATGAAATAGTGTCTTGGGCGACAAAGCTATATGTATACTTAAAGAAAAAGATGTAAAACAGACTTTATGTATATTTAATAATTTGAAAAGAAGGCAAGAAAGTATGAATAGAAAAAAAAGGGAGAAGGTGAGATAAATAGAAGACTAAGAACATGTGGGAGACTTAACGCCAAGTATTATCTGTCATTATACTAAATAGAAGGAGATTAACCTAGTTAAAACAAAACAGAATGTTAAAAAGTAATAAATCAAACCTACTTCTATACTTTGCATAGGAGATTCACTATAAACACAAAGATGTTGATAGGAAATAAATTGTAGAAACATGCTAATCAAAATAAGGCTACGGTGACTTTATTAATAATGGGCAAAAAATACCCTAAATAAAGAATTATGGTTAAAGATACATAGAAAAATGTGTCATTTTGGCAAAAAATAAATGAAAAAAGAAAATTAAAATAATTAAAAGACTAATAATTTTTTTAATATAGAAAATAGGATTTGGCATGATTAAAGAGAATAACAAAGGCTACAACCATAGCTGGATATTTTAATAAACCTCTCAATAAATGATAGAAGCAGTGACAAATCTTCTCAATTATGGAAGAACGATGCTATTAACCCACTCAATTTAATTGCTTTTTAGAACACTAGATCCAATAATTACAGAATACACATTCTTCTCAAATTAAACATTTAATAAACTCAGTCACATGTTGGGTTGTTATAAGAAATATCAAAGGCAAATATCAAGAAATATCAAAGGATTTACAACATAAATGGTCTTTGATAAACTGCAATTAAACTATACTGAAAATCAATAAAAGACAAGTAATGAGAAGACCACTTAGTATTTGAAATGTAAACAATCAATAAGAAAAACAGAAACAACTCAATAAAAATTGAACTACACACTTGAAAATTTCCTTTACAAAAACTCTCTAAATAGCTAGTGATTATTCGACCAAGGTGCTCGATGTTGTCATGCATCATAAAAATACACATTAAAACCACCCATGTCCACTAAAATGACTAAAATTAAAAACTAGCAATACCAAGTGTTGTCAAAGCTAAGGAACCATTGAGTTAAATACCTAGAAGAAATGAGTGTATTTGCTTACATAAAAGGATACCAGAATGTATGTAAGGGGCTTTACTTAAATAATCCAAATCTGAGGCGGCACCTGTGGCTTAGTGAGTAGGGTGCTGGCCCCATATACAGAGGGTGGCAGATTCAAACTTAGCCCTAGCCAAAGTGCAACAAAAAAATAGCTGGACATTGTGACGGGCACTTGTAGTCCCAGCTACTTGGGAAGCTGAGGCAAGAGAATCTCCTAAGCCCAAGAGCTGGAGGTTGCTGTGAGCTGTGATGCTACAGCACTCTACCGAGGGTGACAAAGTGAAATTATGTCTCAAAAAAAAAAAAAAAAGAAAGAAAGAAAGAAAAATAGGAGAATACATAAATTAAGTGAAGCATATATACTTTTCATTACATCATAATAATAATAAAAAAAAAAAACTCTCTCAACATGCAAGGCTATAGGCGCAATAGCTACATCTTAAAGGCATTATGTTCAGTTAAAGAAACCAGACAGAATACATACAATGTATTTTCATATATGTGAATTTCAAGAATGACCATGGCAAATTTATGGAAATAAAAATCAAAATAGTGGTTCTTTTAAAAAGGTATTGACACAGAAAGGAGTGTAAGTGATGCTTCCTAGGTGCTGAAAAGATGTATCTTAATCTTGGATACTAAAATATGCATATATTTTACATGTATATACATAATTCAGCATCTACTACATACTGAGCTGGAAATTGCTTCACTTTCCACTCTTTCTTGATTTAAATTTTTCTTCATTATATAAGGGAGAAGAGAAGTAAATATATAAGTTATCTGATCATTTGCAACCATATTTTTATACACTTCTAATGTCAATTCTCTTACAGATGACTAGTTTGCTAAAAGAACTGCTTCTGCCCCACACCCTATGGCTAAGTATCTGTGACCCTGTGAGAATGATAACATTAGCACAAATGTAACATTTGCATTGTTCACCAACTGCTTCACTGCTATTGACTAAAATGTCAAGGGAAACCAGTAGATATTTTCTGAATGTTACCATTACTGTTTCCTGATGGGTAGAATATCTTTGAGACTGCCACATGTTTGAGTGTTATCTATTGCAGAAAATTCATCTCTTGTACTAACAGCACTTTGCCCTTTTAATTGCAGTCTTCTAGTTTAATATAAATATTTATGTAAAATAGAGTATAATTTTTTAATGCATGTAGATCTAATATACATTATTCAGTTGTTATTGAAACAAGTTATCAATTATTTACCTCATTTCTCACCTGAAATACTTTTGGGAAACACTAGGTTTAATACCTGATGGTTAAAGTTGCTTGCTTTTAAAATAATTCTTATGTGCTTTTTATACTTATTGAAAGAATTGTCAAGAGTAAAGTTTATTCTAAATTGCTTGTGCTGTGGCCTAGTGTGTGTAGAAATTAAAGAATCTGTATTTTCTGTATTTTTGTTTGTAATCTGTTTGCATTCATTATCAATCTTATTTTTTCAATCAGAGAATATAGGACATGATATGAGATCTCTAACTTAGGGGTAACAAAATTATTTTAAAAATATTAATATAATGGGATATTAATATTTTTTAATATTAATATAATATCCCTGTGGCTCAAAGGGATAGGGTGCCAGCCCCATATGCCAGAGGTGGTGGGTTCAAACCCAGCCCTGACCAAAAACTGCAAAAACAAACTGCAAAATAATAATAATAATAATAATTCAAAAAAAGTAAAAAAAAAAAAAAAAACATTTGGGTTTCGGCAAGAGACTTTAAATACTTGCCTCAACAAGAAGGGGATTAGTCCTATTAACTGACAAAAAGGGAGGCATCTGTTTATTTTTACAGGAGAAGTGCTACTTTTATGCCAACAGATCTGAGAT
>CAUYPK010064522.1:0-36608 GCA_963574355.1 Loris lydekkerianus
TTCTGGCTAAGTCTTGGTAGGTGGCGTACTTCCAGGTATTGGTCGATTTCTTTCAGATTTTCATATTTGTGAGAGTAGAGTTTCTTGTAGTATTCGTTAAGGATTTTTTGAATTTCTGAGGGGTCTGTTGTTATTTCATCATTACCATTTCTGATGGATGAAATTAGAGATTTTACTCTTTTTTTTTCTTGTTTAGGTTGGCCAAAGGTTTATTTACTTCATTGATCTTTTAAAAAAAACAACTTTTGGATTTATTGATCTGTTGTATAATTCTTTTGTTTTCAATTTCATTTAGTTCTGCTCTGATTTTGCTTATTTCTTTTCTTCTGCTGGGTTTGGGGTTGGAGTGTTCTTCCTTCTCTAGTTGCTTGAGATGTCTGATTAAGTTATTAATTCCTCTCTTTCCTTTTTCTTGAGGAAGGCTTGTAGTGCTATAAATTTCCCTCTTAGGGCTGCCTTTGCAGTATCCCAGAGGTTCTGGTAATTCGTGTCTTGATTGTTGTTTTGTTCCAAAAATTTGGTGATTTCCTTCTTAGTCTCGTCTTATAACCCATCTATCCTTCAGGATAAGGTTGTTTAGCTTCCATGTTTTTGTATGGGTATGCAGGTTCCTGTTGTTATTGAATTCAACTTTTATTCCATGATGGTCTGAGAAGATGCAAGGAATAATTTCTATTTTTTTTAAATTTGCTGAGGTTAGATTTGTGGCCTAGGATGTGGACTATTTTGGAGTATGTTCCATGGGCTGATAAGAAGAATGTGTATTCAATTTTGTTCAGATAAAATGTTCTATAGATGTCGGTTACGTCCCGTTGGTGAATGGTTGAGTTTAAATCTAAGATTTCTTTGCTTAGCTTCTTTTTGGAGGATCTATCCAGCACTGCTAAAGGGGTGTTAAAATCTCTAGCGACTGTGGAAGTGGAGATTCCACTAGTCTGTTAGAGTTTCTCTTATAAATTGAGGTGCGTTGTGGTTGGGTGCACAAATATTAATAGTAGTGCATAAATATTAATAGTAATTGAGATCTCATCATATTGAGTATTATCTGTAACAAATATGAAGTGTCCATCCTTATCCTTAATTATTTCGGTTGGTTTAAAGCCTATTGTGTCTGCGAATAGGATTGCAACGCCTGCTTTTTTTCTGCTTTCCATTTGCCTGGAATATAGATGACCAGCCCTTCACCTTGAGTGTATATTTGCCTTTTAATGTAAGATGCAATTCTGGGATGCAGCAGATATCTGGCTTGAGTTTTTGTAAAAATATGAACACTTCATGAATTTGCGAGTCATCGTTGTGCATGGGCCATGCTTATCTTCTCTGTATCGTTCCAATTTTAGTATATGTCCTGCTGAAGCAAGCACCCCACAACAATTTCTACCATGGAAAAAGTGAGATTGAAGAGGACAACCAACTTCTCTATCATCTTAGGCTTCCTGACAGGAAACATTATGAGCACCTGAAAGGAGAAGTATCCCCTAGGATAGACAGAGACAAAAGGAGAGGAAGGACTGGAAACTGTTCTGCAAGGAGATGCCAAACAAGAGTGGCTGTTCAGCAGCAGCTGCTGTAGGAGGTGTATCCATGGGTTACTTGGGCCATGACCCCCAAGCCAGCCTTCTCACACGGTTGAGATATCCCCTTTGGGACCTATTTATTAGAGATAGGGAGAACCTGGATTAAGGCATCACCTAAAAAGAGGCAGTGACTTAGCAGTAAGGAATCTCTAAGCAAATATATTCAATAAAAGCCTAAACAAAACCAGAGAGAGAAGACTGGAATAAATAATCTTTCAGCGCAAAGGCATATACATACATCCAGCAGAAACAATAGCAAATAGAGAACCATGATCTCCCTAAACTAACAAAGCAAGTGACCAGTGCCTGACTCTAATGAGACAGCAATATGTGAGCTCTCTGACCAAGAATTCAAAACAACAGTTTTAAGGAAATTCAGTGATCCACAAGATGTTATGGAAAGGCAATTCAGAAATTTATTAGAGAAATTTACCAGATATTAAAATTTTGAAAAAAGCAAACAAAAACATTGGAACCAAGAAGTACATTGCTGAACTGGATAATCCATGAGAAGTTTGCAACAATAAAATGGATCAATGATCTCAAAGACAAACTATTTGAAAATACACAGTCAGAGGGGAAAAAGGAAAAAAGAATGGTAGGGAATAAAGACTGCCTACAAGATACAAAACACTACCTCAAAAGACTAAATTTAAGAGTTATTGGTGTTCAACAGGGAGCTGAGCAAGAGCAAGCGGTAGAAAGTTTACTCAAAGAATGGTTTGGTGCCCTTAGCTCAGTGAAGGTGAGCTGAGGTTCCATACACTGAAGGTGGTGGGTTCCAACCCAGCCTGGGCTTGCTCAACAACAGTGACAACCAACTAAAAATAGCAGGGTGTTGTGGCAGGTGCCTGTAGTCCCAGCTACTCGGGAGGCTCAGGTAAGAGAATCACTTAAACCCCAAGAGTTTGAGTTTGCTGTGAGCTGTAACGCCATGGCACTCTACCAAGGGCAACATAGTGAGACCCTGTCTCAAAGCAATAATAATGGAAACTTTCTATGATTTGAGAAAGATATAAATATCAAATTCGAGAAGGTCAGAGAAAACCAAACAGATTTCTTCCAAAGAAGACTACCCCAAAGCATATAATAAGTAAACTCTCAAAGGTCAAGAACAAAGAGAGGTTCTTAAAAGCAGCAAGAGTAAAGAAGCAAATAACCTATAAAGGAGCACCAATTTGTCTGGCAACACACCTCTCAAGGGAAACCATACAGGCCATGAGAGAATGGAACGACATTTTCAAAGAGCTGAAAGAAAAAAATCTGCCATCCAAGAATACTGTATACAAAACAAAGTTATCCTTTAATTATGAAGGAGAGATAAAATCTTTCCTGGACAAAGAAAAGTTGAGAGAATTCACCACCACTAGACATGTCTTACAAAAAATATGAAAAGTAGTTCTTCATTGTCAGAGAAAAAACACTAACAATGAACAAAAACATTTGAAGGCATAAAACTCACTAGTAAAATTAAATACACAAACCAAGAATACTTAAATACCATTATTGTGGTATGCAATTCTCTTATAACTCTAGTATTAAGCCTGAAAGAGAAATCTATCACAACCAACAATATCTATAGCAACCCACTAAGAGATGGGTAATGGCTAGGTGTGGTAGCTCATGCCTGTAATCCTAGCACTCTGGGAGGCCAAGGTGGGTGGATTGCTTGAGCTCACAAGTTCGAGACGAGCCTGAGCAAGAGTGAGACCCCCATCTCTAGTAAAAATGAAAAACTGAGGCAAAAGGATTGCTTGACACCAAAATTTTGACGTTGGTGTGAGCTATGACACCATAGTACTCTACCAAGGGCAACAGAGTGAGACTCTGTCTCAAAAAAAAGAAAGAAAGAGATGGGTAAGGTAACAGTGAGTAAATTGAGACAACTAAAAGTCAAAATGGGGGGGAGGTGTAGTTAAAGCAGGAATTTTGTTGGAATTTTTTCTTTGTTGTTTGGGTCTATTCTTTTCTTTGTTATCTAAGATGAGCTGTCATCTCTTTAAAATAACTTGTTACTTTATAATTTTTTTGTAAGTTTCATGGTAACCATAACACACACAAAGAAAATAGGTTCATTAAAAATAAAAAGTAACAGATTAAAATGTACTACCAGAGAAAATCACTTAACCACAAAGGAAGAGAATAAGAAAGGAAAAAAGGATTTAGGAAGAAAACCCAGAAAACAAACAATGAAATTGCAGTAATAAGTCCTTACTTTTCACTAATAGCACTGAATGTAAATGGACTCAATTCTCCAATTAAAAGGCAAAGAGTGGCTGAATGGATAAAGACTCAAGACTCATGCACAGTGTGGTGACTCACGCCTTGAATCCTAGTACTCTGGGAGGGTGAGAAGGGTAGATTGCTTGAGCTCAGGAGTTTGAGACTGAGCAAGAGCGAGAACCAGTTTCTACTAAAAATAGAAAAATTTAGCTGGGCATTGTGGCAGATGCCTAATCCCAGCTACTTGTGTGACTGAAGCAGGAGGATTGCTTGAACCCAAGAGTTTGAAGTTGCTGTGAGCTATGATGACATCATGGCACTCAACCCTAAGGGTAGGAGAGTGAGACCCTGTGTCAAAAAGAAAAAAAAGAATCCGTTTTACTTACAAAGTCACACACAAACTGAAAGTGAAAGGGTGAATAAAGATATTCCATGTACAGCTGGGCATAGAGGCTCATGCCTGTAAGCCTTGCACTCTGGGAGGCCAGGGCAGGTGGATCACTTGAGCTCATGAGTTTGAGACCAGCCTAAGAAAAGTGAGACCCCCATCTCTACTAAAAATGAAAAACTGAGGCAAGAGGATTGCTTGACACCAAGAGTTTGAGGTTGCTGTGAGCTATGGTGCCATGGCACTCTACCAAGGGAGACAAAGTGAGATTCTGTTCAAGAAGAAGAAGAAGAAGAAGAAGAGGAGGAAGAGGAGGAGGAGGAGGAGGAGGAGGATGAGGGAGGAGGAGGAAGAAGAAGGAAGAAGGAAGAAGGAAGAAGGAGAAGAAGAAAAAGAGGAGGAGGAGGAGGAGGAGGAGGAGGAGGAGGAGGAGGAGGAGAAACAACTAGCCAGAGATATGGTGGCACCTGAAGTCCAAGCTACTTGGGAGGCTGAGGCAAGGAATCAGATCGCCTGAGGCAGGACATGACAAAAAAGGAAAACTGTAGATCAGTATCTCTTTTCAACATAGATGCAAAAATGCTCAGCAAAATGCTAGCAAAGGGAATTGAATATCACATTAAAAATATCACTCACCATGATCAAGTGGCATTCATCCTAAGGATACAAGGATAGTTCAACCTATGAAAATCAATAAATAATATCACATTAACAGAAGGAAGGAAAAACCATATGATTATTTCAGTGGATGCCCCCAGAACATTCAATAATATCCAACATTGATTTATGATGAAAACCCTCATCAAACTGGGTATAGGAACATACCTCAAAATTTAAAGGTCATATGTGACAAATTTATTGCTCACTGTACTGAATTAGGAAAAATTGAAGGTCTTTCCTGTAAGTACTGGAAGAAGACAAGGATGCCTTCCTTCACCACTTTTATTCAACATAATCCTGGAAGTCCTAGCCAGAGAAATTAGGCAAGAGAAAGAAACAAATGGCATCCAAATTGGAAAGGAAGAAGTGAAATTAGTCTTGTGTGCAAATGACATGATCTTGTACTTAAAAAAACCTAATGACTCCACCAAAAAACTATTATAACTGACAAACAAATTCAGTAAAGTTGCAGGATACAAAATCAATGTACACCTTTTGGAGAGCAACTCATAATCATCAGTTCTGCACTTTGAATTCACTAACAATACCAATTAACTCTTTGGGGAAAGAAGAGGAGCTGTACTTCAATTGCACATTGACAATCAATGCTTAATTTTGCATCCTTTAATAAACTGACTTCCTTTTTTGAACAGGGAAGGTTTATTCTTTTGCACATAAATGGAAAATATTTGACACTTTTTATTTTTTTTCTATTTATTATTATTATTATTGGTTGATATGGGATACATACAATTAGGTTACATTGCTTGTGTTTGCTTGGTAAAGTCTTTTTTTTTTAATTTCAGGCTAATGTGAGGGTACAAATAATAAGGTCACAATATTTGAATTTGTTTATAGATAGAGTCCCTCTTTTAGTTGTGTCCCACACCTAAAAGAGATTCCCTACACCCCTACATTGTACCCATTAAGTAGAAGATAACAGTCCTCCCCCTCTTACCCTCTCCTTGTTCTCCTTCCCCCAACTTGAATTGAATTAAGTTTTTCTCCTATGTAGGCATATATTAGATCATCTACTGGCTTCATATTAATATCGAGTACATTAGATATTTGCTTTTCCACTCTTGTGATATTTTACTAAGAAGAATGTGTTTCAACTCTATCAAGGTTAATACAAAAGATGTAAAGTCACCATCTTTTTTTTTATGGCTGAATAAAAAAAGATTCCATGGTATACACATACTACAGTTTATTAATCCATTCCTGAGTTGATGGGCATTTAGATTATTTCCACATCTTGGTGATTGTAAATTGAGCTGTGATAAACATTCTGGTACAAATAAAATTAGTGAATATTGACGAAAATATTTATGATAAAATGACTTTATTTTCTTCTGAGTAGATACCTAGTAATAGTGGTAATAAAGGAAATTCTCATCTGGTTCTAGTTCTAAGTGGAAAAGCTTTCAGTTTTATTCCATTCAGTATGATATTAGCTGTGGGTTTGTCATAGATGGCTTCAATCAGTTTAAGAAATGTGCCACCTATGCCTATAATGTTAAGTGTTCTTCTTAGAAAAGCATGCTGAATTTTATCAAATACTTTTTCTGCATCTATTGAGAGGATCACAGAGTTTTTGGTTTTGTTTCTATTGATATGGTGAATTATATTTATGGATTTGCATATGTTAAACCAACTTGCATCCCTAGGATGAAATCTACTTGATCTTGATGTATAATTTTTTAATGTGTTGTTGTGATCTATTATCTAAGATTTTATTGAATATTTTTGCATTGATATTCATTTGTGAAATTAGTCTGTAATTCTCCTTTTTAGTTGTGTCCTTTTCTGGTTTTGGTATCAGGGTAATGTTTGCTTCATAGAAAGTGTTGGGGAAGGTTCCTTGCTCCTCAATGTTTTGGAATAGGTTCTGCAGTATAGATACAAGATATTCTTTGAAGGTTTGATAGAGTACTGGTGTGAATCCATTTGGTCCAGGGCTTTTTTGTTGTTGGAAGCTTTTTTATTGTTTCTTCAATCTCAGTGCTTCATATTGGTCTGTTCAAGAGATCTATTTCTTCTTGGTTAAGTCTAGGGAGATGGTATGACTCCAGGTATTGGTCCATTTCCTCAACATTGTCAAATTTTTAGGTGTAGAGTTTCTTGTCATAGTCAGAGATAATATCTTGTATCACTTTGGTATCTGTTGTTATTTCCCCTTTTTCATTTCTGATTGAGGTTTTCTTTTTTTCTTTTTATTTAATCTGATCAAAGATTTGTTAATTTTATTTATCTTTTTGAAGAACCAACATTTTGTTTATTAATTTTCTGAATGATTCTTTTGTTTTCAATTTCATTTATTTCTGATTTAATTTTGGTTATTTCTTTTCTTCTGCTAGGTTTGGGATTAGATTGTTCCTCCTTTTCCATTTCCTTAATGTGATTCATTGGGTTGTTGATATGCTTTCTTTCTGTTTTTCAGATGTAATCTAATGCAAAAAATTTCCTTCCTAGGACTGCTTTTGCAGTATCCCACAGGTTTCAGTAAGTTATAGCTTCATTGTTGTTATGTTCAAGGAATTTAATTATTTCTTCCTTAACACAACTGTCATTGAGCAGAAGGTTGTTTAATTTCCATGTCTTTGTGTGGGGATAAAAATTTTTGTTGGAGTTGAGTTCCATCTTTATTGCCTTGTGGTCTGAAACAATACAAGGTATAATTTCTGTTCTTTTAATATTTTGAGGTTTGATTTGTATCATAGGATCTGATCTATTTTGGAGTATGTTCTATGGGCTGATAAGAAGAATGTATATTCCTTAGTTTTGGGATGGTGTGTTCTGTATATGTATTTTAAGCCCATTTGTCTGAGGGATGCATTTAAGTCCCTTGTATCTTTGTTTAGTTTCTATTGAGAGGCTCTATCCAGTTCTGTCAGAGACATGTTAAAGTCCCCAGGTATTCTGTTGTTATAGGATGTCATATTGCTCAGACAAATCAGTGTTTCATAAACCTATGAGCATTTACATTGGGTGTATAAATATTTAGCATTGAAATGTCCTCTTGTTGCAGTGTTCCCTGACAGTATGAAGTGACCATCCTGTGTTTATTAACTTTACATGATACTTGCATAAAAGTAGACACATAGACCAGTGGATCAGAATTGGGAACCAAGATATAAATCTACACATTTACAACCAATTCATCTTCAGCAGAGGCACCAAGAACACAAAACAGGGAAAGGACAATGTCTTCAATAAAGGGAAGACATTGGGGAAATTTGATAACTACATGCAGAAGAATAAAACTAGACCTTCAACTCTCATCACACATAAAAAAAAATCAAAATTATTGAAGACTTAAAGCTAAGAAAAAATTGGGGAAATGCTCCAGAACAATGGTATGGGTAAAGATTTTTGTGTGTGTGTGTAATAACTCAAAAGCACAGAAAACTGAGGCAAAAATTGACAAATGGGGTTACATCAAGCTAAAAAGCTTTTGCATAGCAAAGGAAACAATCAACAAAGTGAAGAGACAAGCCACAGAATGGGAACAAATATTTTCAAATTATGCATCTAATAAGGGACTAATAACCAGAATATAGGAGGAGCTCAAACAACTCAATAGCTAACCCTTAAATAAGCCAAGTAAAAATGGGCGAGAGATCTGAATAGACATTTCTCAAAAGAAGACATACAACAGGAATATGAAATAATGTTCAGCAACAATAATCAACAGAGAAATGCAACTTAAAATCACAGTGAGGTATTATCGCACCCAAGTTAAAATGTCCTTCATCAAAAAGACAGGTAATAAAAAATGCTGGCAAACTGCAGCTCAAGCAGCTAAGGTGCCAGCCACATGCACCTGAGCTGGTGGGTTCGAATCCAGCCCAGGCCTGCCAAATAACAATGACAGCTGCAACCAAAAATTAGCCAGGCATTGTGGCGGATGCCTATAGTCCCAGCTACTTGGGAGGCGGAGGCAGGAGAATTGCTTGAGCCCAGGAGTTGGAGGTTGCTGTGAGCTGTGATGCCACAGCACTCTACCCAGGGTGACAACTTGAGGCTCTGTCTCAAAATAAACAAATAAATAAATAAAAATAAATTTTAAAAAATGCTGGCAAAGATGTGGAGAAAGAGGACCCCTCTTTGTGGGAATGTACATTACTATAACCATTATGGAAAACACTATGGTGGTTGTTCAAAAAACTGAAAATACATCTAAAACATGATCCAGAAATTTCACTGCTAGGTGTATATATATGGAAATCAAATCAATGTATTTAAGAGATACCTATTCTTCTATATTTATGCAGCATTATTCACAACAGTCAAAATATGAAATCATTCTAAGTGCCTATCAACAGATGAATGGGCAAAGAACATGTGGTACATATACACAATGGAATATTATTCAGCTGTAAATAGAATGAAATCCTGTCATTTGCAGCAACATAGATAGAACAGGAGGTTATTATGTTGAAAGAAATAAGCCCAGAACAGAAAGACAAACATCACATATTATCATTTATATGTGGGAGCTAACAAATTAGATCTCATAAAGATAGAGAGTAGATTCACGGTTACCTGAGATCAAGAAGGGTGAGATAAGGGAGAGATGAACAGAAGTGGATTAATAGGTACAAAGATATGATTAAATAGATGAAATAAGACCTGGTGTTCAAAAGATTGGTAGAGTGACAATAGTTCATAATAATATATCATACAGTTCAAAATAGTTCGAAGAGAATAATTCTAATATTTCTAGTGTAAAGAACAAATACTTAAGGTATTATATAACTCAAATACTTAGATTTTGTCTATATAAATTATATGGATGCATTAAATTATTATATGCAAAATATGTACATTTATTATGCATTAATAACAAAGCAAAAATATTAAATATAAATGGCCCAAACATTCCCAATTAAAAGACAGAGATTGGATAAAAAAGCAAGACACAACAATATGTTGGTTACAAGAAATACACTTTAAATTTATAAATACAACTAGTTTAAAAGTAAAAGTACAGAAAAAGATTTGCTATGCTAATGAATAAAAAGCAGCCAAAAGAAAATCGATTTTAGAGCAACAAGAGTATTATCTGAAGTAATGAAGATTATGTTGTAACATTAATGGTATGAATTCCTCAAGAGGACCTAACAATTCTAAATGTTTATGTATTTAATAACAGAGCTTTGAAATAGTATATGAAGCATATAGAAATAGACAAATCTGTAATTAGTTATATATTTCAATACCCTCTACTGAGTAATTGATAGTACAAGTAAACAGAAAATCAGCAAAGCTATAGAAGACAACTTCATCTAATTGACATTTGTAGGACACTTTATCTAATAACACAATTCACATACTTTTCAAACATTTAATAAGATAGATCAGATTTAGTGCCATGAAACAAGTCTTAAACTTAAAAGAATTCAAATCACATGAAATATGCTCTCTGACCACATGAAATTGTACTAGGAACCAATAACATATCTAGAATTTAATATATCTTTCTTCCTTCCCCTAACTTCCAAACTTGCTCCTCCTCCCATGTTCTTTTCTCATTTTAGGTCAAGTTTCCATTAGCCACTCAGTCTCTTAAGCCAGAAATTCTTAATTCCTCCTTTTCCTCCTCTCTGTTGCACAACAAATCTCCAAGTTCTGTTGACTTTTCTTTCAAATTATTTCTCAAATCAGTTTCTTCCTCCCTGGATCTATTACTGCAGCCTCAGTTCAGGTCATTACAATTTCTCATCTCTCTTTGTTGACCTATACCAGGCACCCAACTGGTCTCTCTGCTTCCCATTTTGCCCCCCTGAAACTCACTTTCCACATGTAGCTGAGCGTTGTGAACAGTTTGTCACATTCTTATAGTTTCTCCATTTCTTAGTGTCTGTTGAATAGCTTTTGTACCATTGCAGGATCTCTACTTTTAGGAGACTTGATGCCCAGGTGCAAGCAAAAACTCACTTTTGGGCTCGGCACCTGTGGCTCAAGTGACTAAGGTACCAGCCACATACTCCTGAGCTGGTGGGTTCGAATCCAGTCTGAGCCTGCCAAACAACAATGACTATACAACAATTTTTTGCAACCAAAAAATAGCCAGGCATTGTGGCAGGTGCCTGTAGTCCCAGCTACTTGGGAGGCGGAGGCAGGAGAATCACTTGAGGCCAGAAGTTGGAGGTTGCTGTGAGCTGTGATTTCACAGCACCCTACCCAGGGTGACAGCTTGAGGCTCTGTCTCAAACAAACAAACAAAAACAAAATTCACTTTCCCCATCTCCTGTATGGCTAGTGGAGGGTACATGACCTCAGTTCAATCAGACTTACCTCATAAGACTCTAAGAAGAGCACAATATGAAGAAGCAGGACATCCACGGCAGAATAAAGTCATTAGATATATATGCAAGAGATTCCCAGAAATGTTTCCTTGCAGGAAGAATTTATTTTCTCTGCTTCTTTCTCTTTCCCTTGCTCCCTCTCTCTCTCCCTCCCTCCCTCCCTTCCTTTTTGTTAACAGCTTTAATGAGGTATAATTAGCATACTATATAATTTACTTCTTTCCAATGTAAAATGCAATGGTTCTTGCTATACAAACATGAAAAATTAAATTTGCAAACTCATCCTAGACGGAGTGCCACATATCTCATTGCTGGATATCACTATGGTCACTAGATGGCCCAGGAAAGTACTTCAAAGGTGGCCAAAGTGATATTCAGCAACGAGGTATGTAGCACTTTTTCTAGAAGGAGTTCATTAACTTAATTGTCTGACCTCATATTCAAAGAGTTGTGTAACTACCACTAAAATCAATTTTAGAACATTTCTATCACCCTCATTAAGCTACTTTTTATTTCCTCCTACCTGTAGGCAACCACTAATCTATTCTCTGTATTAGTGAATATTCTGGATATTTTGTATAGAGTCATAACATGTGTTTTTTGTGTCTGGCTTCTTTTGTATATGTGGCATAATATTTTCAAGGTTCATCTATATTGTACTGATCCATGTATCAGTACTTTAAAAAATTGTTAAATAACATATTGCATGACTATACGAACTGTAGTATGTACATATCCTTCTATTTCTTTGGGGTACATACATAATGGTGGAATTGCTGGGTCATATGGTAACTCCATGTTTAAAGTGCTTTGCTTGAAAGTTGAGGGTTTTTTTATTTGTTTGTTTATAAAAATCTGGACTGGGAAAAGTTGACCTCATCATTTCATTATTTGAACTTTTTAATGTACGAGGCAGGCTTTTATACATAGAAAGAAAAAAAACAACCAAAATTTTAGAGCCACTTCTTTCTCTCTCTCTCTCCCCCCCTTCCTTCCTTTCTTTCTCTTTCTCTCTTTTTCTCTCTCTCTTTCTCTCTCCTTGAATCCATCCATCCATTCCTCCCTCCCTCCCTCCCTCCCTCCCTCCCTTCCTTCCTTCCTTCCTTCCTTCTTTCTTGAGACAGAATTCATTCTGTAGCCCTGGGTAGAGTGCCACAGTGTCATCATAGCTCACAGCAATCTCAGTCTCTTGGGCTCAAGCAATCTTCTTGCCTCAGCCTCCTGAGTAACTGGGACTACAGGCACCTACCACTGTGCTCAGGCTATTTTTTTCTATTTTTATTTGTTCACAGCAACAGCAACCTCAAACTCTCGGGCTCAAGTGATCACCCTGCCTCAGCCTTCCAAGTAGCTGGTACTATAGGTGCCCACCATAAGTCCAGCCTTTTTTTTTTTTTTTGCTGTTATTGGCCGGGGCTGGGTTTGAACCCACCACTTCCAGCATATGGGACTGGCACCCTACTCCTTTGAGCCACAGGTGCCGCCCTAGCCCAGCCATTTTTTTAGAGATGGGGGTCTCACCTTTTTTTTTTTTTTTTTTTTTTTTTTTTGAGACAGAGGCTCAAGTTGTTGCCCTGGGTAGAGTACTGTGCTGTCACAGTTCACAGCAACCTCAAACTCTTGGGCTCAAGCGATTCTCTTGCCTCAGCATCCCAAGTAGCTGGGACTACAGGTGCCCACCAAGATGCCTGGCTATTTTTTGTTGTAGTTGTCATTGTTTGGCAGGCCCAGGCTGGATTTGAACCCACCAGGTTTGGTGTATGTGGCTGGCGCTTTAGCCACTTGAGCTATAGGAGCTATAGGCACCCAGCTGAACTGGGTGGGGTGGGGGTGGGGGAGGGCCGGACAGGGCTGGGGATGGGGGGTGGGGTGGGTCTCACTGGCACTCAGGCTGGTCTTGAACTTCCTGAGCTCAGGTGATCCACCCACCTAGACCACCCAAAGTGCTAGGATTATAGACATGAGCCACTGTGTTTGCTCAACTTTTTCTTAATTAATGTTACATTTATTAGAAGTATCTAATTTTAAAATTTAGTTGATATTAGGCTTTTAACCTTAACTTTAAATCTTATAATTTTTTAAATATAGTATTGTTATAACCTAAAATTCCCTTATAAATGTGAGAGATTAAATTCCCTAAGCATTTATTTATTAACTTGATGAAATTCTTAGATATTTCAAACCACAGTTACAAATGAAATGTATTTGATTTTCTAAAGCACTTCAAGCACTCAATAAGCAAGCTTACAAATCTAATAAACCAATATTCCTAAACTCTTAAAGTCTATTTACAAACCTAATAACTCAAAAGTTGTAGATTTGATATCTCAGAGTCTCTGAAAAATTCAAGCATAATTTACAAACATAATCAATTCATCTTTTATACATCTCAAATTTAAATCCTCAATCTACCATCAGTAGGAAGTTCTCTTAAACATTTCAAATTAAAATCAGGTCTAAATTTGACATTCCAAATATCCCATCTGTCAAACAAAATACACCTAAATTTTTTAAATGATTGAAAATAATATATTCCTGAACATAACACAAAAAGTGTTAAATCTTGGGTTTGAGTCACTTCTTCACTCTTATTTGGAGCCTGCATACATTTGGCTTATAGAAAAATTCAGCTGGCACGGCGCTTATAGCTCAGTGGTTAGGATGCCAGCCACATACACCAGAGCTGGTGGGTTCGAATCCAGCCTGGGCCTGCCAAACAACAAAGACAACTATAACCAAAACAAAACAGCTGGGCGTTGTGGCGGGTGCCTGTAGTTCCAGCTACTTGGATGGCTGAGGAAAGAGACTTGCTTAAGCCCAAGAGTTGGAGGTTACTGTGAGCTGTGATGCCACAGCACTCTATCCAGGGTGACAGCTTGAGACACTGTCTCAAAAAAAAAAAGAGAAAAATTCAGTTAACCTAAGGATCATAAACAATACTTCACACATAGTTTAACATTTTAAGTTAAATGTTTGGAATATATAAATGTTTAGTTTAAACATATAAGTATGCATCCATTTGCCATACCTTTCTTTGAATATGAATCTGTTAATCAGAATTCTAAGACATCTTCATTGCACAAACCACTCTCATAGTGTATCCTACACTATTTCCAGTTTGGATTATGATAAAATGAAGCAAAACCTTTAAGACACTGCAAGCAATGTAAGTATAAATTGATTTTGATTTTTATATCTCCTTGCAATTTTTCATAGCAGTCTTATCCATTTTTAGTTTAAGAAGTCTTTCAGCAAGTTGCCATTAGCAAGTCTTTCCAAAGGATTTCTTCCAATTTTCATAGAAACAATAATTTTCCTTTCCTGGTGATGCCTGTGGCTCAGTGTGTAGGGCGCTGGCCCCATATACTGAGAGTGGCGGGTTTGAACTTGGCCCTGGCCAAACGGCAACAACAAAAAAAAGTAGCCAAGGGCAGTGCCTGTGGCTCAAAGGGGTAGGGAGCCAGCCCCATATGCCAGAGGTGGCGGGTTCAAACCCAGCCCCGGCCAAAAAACTGCAAAAAAAAAAAAAAAAAAGAATAGTGGAGTGTTTTGGTAGGCGCCTGTAGTCCCTGCTATTTGGGAGGCTGAGGCAAGAGAATCACCTAAGCCCAGGAGTAGGAGGTTGCTGGGAGCTGTGACGACATGGCACTCTACCAAGGGTGATAAAGCGAGACTCTGTCTCTAAAAAAACAAAAAATTCCTTTCCACACTTACAATTCATGGGCTTATGTCATATTTAATTAAATCAGGTAATTATAATGAGAAAAACAACTAACACCTGTAGGTTTAGGGACAAACACAACTGATTCTTGGTATGTATTGTGCTTAACTGATGGGAGCAGAAAATGCCAGTATTTTAGAGAGGAACTTACTTGCTGAATGTAGTTCTGTACTCAGCTATAAGTGTTCTGGGTACCAGTTTGTATGTTTTACAGAAGGAATGGATACTGCTAGTTAATTTACTAATTGAGCTAAGTGGAGAATGGTTTAAAAAGCTTCTGTTATTTTTCATGTTTTTAAAAATTGAATGACAAGTTACATACAATAAAATCTTTCCATTAACTATATAGTCCTTTGAGTTTTGACAAAGGCATACAGTCATGTAATGACCATTACAATGACCAAGATGCAGAATATTTCTATCATCCTTCAAAATTCCCTTGACTACTCCTTTGTAGTCAATGCCTCTCTTTCCCAACTCTGGCTCCTAGAAATCACTTATCTCTGTATAATTCTCTGGAGAGTCATCAAATTTCTTGTATGTATCAATAGGCTGTTTCTTTTCACTGCTAAACAGTATTTCATACTATGGATATACAACAGTTTATTGATTATTCACTTGTGGAAGGACATCTGGATTGTTTCTGGATAGTTGGGGCTATTATGAAAATAGCCGCTAGGAACATTCATATACAGATTTTTGTGTAAACATGAGTTTTCATTCTCTGTGTAATGCTATCTCATTGTGATTTAAATGTGTGTTTCCCTAATGGCTAATGATATTGAACATCTCTTCATGTGTTTATCTACCAACTGTATATCCTTTTTCATGAAATGCCTATCCATGTCATTATTTCATAAAACATATAGGACCACAAAGGAAACTAATGATTGAAATACAATTATCAAAATATTAAAATGAATGCAAAATAATTTATACAGTCATGCATCACTTAATCATGGGGTTATATTCTGAGAAAATGCATTGTTAAGTGATTTCACTGATATAAAAACATCATAGAGTACTTACATAACCATAGATGGCATAGCCCACTACAAGCTTAGGTTATATGGTACAGCCTAGTTCTTTTAGGCTACAAATTGTACAGCATGCCACTGTACTGAATACTGTGGGCAATTGTAACACAAAGGTAAATATTTATGTATCTAAACATCTAAATATAGAAAAGGTACAGTAAAATTATGGTGTAAAAGATTTAAAAAATGGGGCTCCTTTTTCCTCCTGTGGTTGGTGCTTCCCCACATGGCTCTGTCTGATGTGGAGTACACCCCTCTCAGAAATGTAATAAACTTTTTGTTTGAGCAAGGTGGCTGTTTTTAATGAAAACAATTGAGGGAGAGCACCAGACCATACAGAAACTTGGGATGGCCACATGGAGAATGGAAGGAAAGTCTAGGTTTCCACCACCCCATTCCCTAACCAGGATCAGTTAAGAAGAGGGGAGCTTCTCCATATGGCAAGGAGGTAAGCAAGAGGATTCTAACAATGCCCTTCAGCTTCTTGGACATCCACAGACCTCACCAGTGGGATCCTCTGAAATTCTCACTGGAACTAAGCCCAGCTAAGGGAACTGCCTTATGAACAAAATGACAGAAGTAAGAAAGTCCTGATTGATAATAATCTTGAATGTAAACAGATTAAATTTGCCACCTTAAAGAGACAGACAGGATGAATGGATAAAAAATGCGACCCAACTATATGCTAACTACAAGAAAGTCACTTCACTTGTTAGGGCACATATAGAGTCAAAGTGTAGGGATGGAAAAAGATATTTCATGCAAATGGAAACCAAATGCAAGCGGAGTAGTTATACTTACATCATATAAAACAGACTTTAAATCAAAAGGGTAAAAAGAGATGAAGGTGATCATTATATAATGAAAAAGTAATCAATTCAGCAAGAGGATGTAATAAATAGGTATATATATATATATATATATATATATATATATATATACATATATATATATATCCAACACCACAGTACCCAGACATATAAAGCAAATAATATTAGATCTAATGAAATAGATTCTAGTATAGTAATAGTTGGGAACTCTAATGCCCCAATCTTAACATCTAGACAGAAAATCAACAATAAAACATTGAATTTAAATTGCACTTTACCTATAATCCTAGTATTCTGGGAGGCCAAGATGTGTAGATTGCCTGAGGTCAAGAGTTCAAGACCAGCTTGAGAAAAAGTGAGACCCTGTCTCTACTGAAGAAAAAAAACAAACCAAAAAACCCAAGAAACAAAAAACAACTAGCCCGGTGTGGTGACACATGCCTGTAGTCTTTACAACTCAGGAGGCTGAGGCAAGAGGATCACTTGAGCTTAAAAGTTTGAGGTTGCTGCTTGGCGCCTGTGGCTCAAGCAGCTAAGGTGCCAGCCACATACACCTGAGCTGGTGGGTTTGAATCCAGCCTGGGCCCACCAAAAAACAATGATGGCTGCAACCAAAAAACAGCCAGCATTGTAGCTACTTGGGAGGTGGAGGCAGGAGACTTGCTTGAGCCCAGGAGTTGAAGGTTGCTGTGAGCTGTGATGCCACAGCACTCTACCCAGGGTGATAGCTTGAGGCTCTGTCTCAAAAAAAAAAAAAAAAAAGAAAAAGTTTGAGGTTGCTATGAGTTAAGCTAAATCCATGGCACTCTACCCAGGGTGACTAAATAAATAAATAAATAAATAACTACTGCACTTTAAAGCAAATAGACCTAATATACATTTATAGAATATTTCATCCAGCAGCTATAGAAAACAAATTTTTTCATCAGCATACCAAGTTTTGTCCAGGATAATCCATATATTAGGCCACAAAACAAATCTAACAAAATTTAAAAGAAGCAAAATCATACTAAATATCTTCTCAAATCACAAAGTAATAAAACTAGAAATCAATAACAAGAAGAACTTTTCACATAGTGTACAATTATATGGAGATTAAACATGTTCCTGTAAAACTAATGGGTCAATGGGAAAAACTAAGAAGGAAATTAAAAAGTTTCTTGGTACATATGAAAATAGAAACCCAACCTACCAAAGCCTATGGGACACAGAAAAAGCAGTACTAAGGTAATCTTAAAGCAATAAATAGCTACATCCAAAAAAGCAGAACAATTTCAAATAAATAACCTTGTGATGCATCTTAAGGAACTAGAAACGTAAGAACAAAACAAATCCAAAATTAGTACAAGGCAAAAAAAAAGATCTGGCAAAATCAATAAAAGTGAGATTTTTAAAAATACAAAAGATTGGGCCAGATGGTGGCTCACACCTGTAATCCTAGCACTCTAGGAGGCTGAGGTGAGTGGAATGCCTGAGCTCACAGGTTCCAGACCAATATGAGCCAGAGTGAGATCTTGTCTCTAAAAATAGCCAGGCACTGTGGTGGGCACCTGTGTTCCCAGCTACTCAGGAGGCTGAGGCAAGAGAATTGCTTGAGCCCAAGAATTGGAGGTTACTGTGAGCTATGACACCATAGCACTCTACAAGTGAGACTCTGCCTCAAAAAGATAAATAAATAAAATAAATTAAAAAGTACAAAAGATTGATGAAATCAAAAGTTGTTTTTTTTAAAAAAATAAATAAAATTGGCAAACAATTGGCTAGACCGAGAAAAAAAGAGAAAAGACTCAAATATGTAAAATCAGAAACAAAAGAAAAAACATTACATCTGAGATCACAGGAATACAAAAAATCATTGGAGACTATTATGAATAACTGAATGGCAACAAATCAGAAAACCCAGCAGAAATGAATAAACTTCTGGACACAGTCTACCAGGATTGAACCAAGAAAAAATACAAAACCTAAACAAACAAATTACAATAGAACCTTTGTAAGTTGACCATCAAAGGGACTGTAACAAACTGGTCAATATATGGAGGTGGTCAACACAAGAAATTTCTACTGAGTACATGTGGTGCGTGTCCAGAAAATTAGGTCAACTTAGGAGGTGGTCAATGTAGGGAGGTGGGCAACTATGGCGGTTCTATTATATTAGTAAAGAGATTGAATCTGTAATAAAAACTCTCTCATCAAAGAAAAGTCTAGGAACCAATGGCTTCATTACAGAATTCTACTGAACATTTAAAGAACTAATACCAATTCTACTCAAACTCTTGAGAAAATTGAAGAGGAGGGAGTACTTTCGAACTCATTCTATGAGGCTAGCATTGCCTTGATACCAAACCAGACAAGGACACAACAAAAGAGAAAACTGGACATCAAAATATAGTACAAAGGTACAGTAAACAAATAAGCAGGGTACTGAAAGTTTACAGAATCAAAGATAAAAGATTATTCCAAGGCTGGAAACAAAAGAAAATGGAGGCCTGGTTTGTGCACTTAAAATGGCTTTATTCCACCTGGGTGCAGGTGGGGAGGATCTCCAACCGGGCCAGGAAGAAATCCACATGTGGGTAAAGGTGAACTGGGGGTTTAAAGGTCAGGAAGGTGGGGTTGGGACATTCCCTTTCTTGGGTTGGGCATCTGTTGTAAGACCTTTCCCAGGTGGAACATCCTGTGGGAGAGGGTAGGGGGTTGATTATTTTATGTGGGTCCACCCTATTTGAGTGGGGTTTGATCCCATCAGAGACTAGCATAAAACCAGTATCACCACAAACAAATGAATAATGCATTGCACCATGACATTATTATGGCTCTGATGTTACTAGGCAATAGTAACATCAGCTTTTCAGCTGCATTATAATCTTATGGGACCACCATAAAATATGTGGTTTGTCATTGTCTGAAATGTTGTTATGTGTAGCTTGGCACACTTGGGACGGTGGTTACAGCACCAGCCACATAACACCAAGGCTGGTGGGTTCTATCCCAGCCAGGGACAGCTAAACAACAATGACAACTGCAGCAAAAAATAGTGTTGTTGTGGGCACCTGTAGTCCCAGCTACTTGAGAGGCTGAGGCAAGGAATCACTTAAGCCCAAGAGTTGGAGGTTGCTGTGCGCTGTGTAACCACTTCACTATACTTAGGGTGACACAGTGAAACTCGGTCTAAAAAAAAAAAGTTGTTATGTGGTACATGACTATATATTTTTTATTAATAGATTAAATCTCAAAATCTAGTGACATTTAGTCACCATAATAATTTATTTTCTTTTCTTCTTTTTTTTTTTTTAGAGACAGAGTCTCACTTCGCCGCCCTCAGTAGAGTGCCGTGAAATCACAGCTCACAGCAACCTCCAACTCCTGGGCTTAGGCAATTCTCTTGTCTCAGCCTCCTGAGTAGCTGGGACTATAGGTGCCTGCCACAACGCCTGGCTATTTTTTTTTTTTTTGTTGTTGCAGTTTGGCCAGGGTCGGGCTTGAACCTGCCACCCTCGGTATATGGGGCCTGTGCCCTCCACTCATTGAGCCACAGGTGCTGCCCCACTATCATAATTTCAATAAAATGATTAACAAATTATATTTCAAGATAATTGCAGCACCACAAAATTAATTGAAAATATCTGTGAATTTTATTGGTGACAGTCATCAAGACTATTAATACTGTAGTGTTCTATTTCCTCCATTCACAAGTGAAGGAAATCCTGGATTTTCAGTTACAGGTTAGTGAAAATAAAGATGCAATTTTTTTTTTCCATCTGAGTTCTTGACTTCATGGAATCTATTTCTGTTGTGTGAGATCCAGCACCCACTTCAGGTTTTTTTTTTTTTTTTCTTTAAAATGTTATTGTTAATAAAGTTTTCTTTAAATTAATATTAAATCAGAGCTGTGTACATTAATGCGATCATGTGGCACCATACACTGGTTTTATAGACCATTTGACACATTTTCATCACACAGGTTAACATAGCCTTCCTGGCATTTTCTTAGTTATTGTGATAAGACATTTATATTCTACATTTACTAAGTTTCATATGTACCCTTGTAAGAAGCACTGCAGGTGTAATCCCTCCAATCACCCTCCCTCCGCCGATCCTCCCCCCTCCCTCCCCTCCCTCTCCTCCCTCTCCTCCCTCTCCTCCCTCTCCTCCCTCTCCCCCTTCCCCATATTCTTAGGTTATAACTGGGTTATAGCTTTCATATGAAAGCCATAAATTAGTTTCATAGTAGGGCTGAGTACATTTTTTTGAGACAGAGCCTCAAGCTGTTGTCCTGAGTAGAGTGCTGTGGTATCACAGGTCACAGCAACCTCCAACTCCTGGGCTCAAGCCATTCTCCTGCCTCCGCCTCTCAAGTAGCTGGGACTACAGGCTCAGGCCACAACTCCGGGCTATTTTTTAGTTGCAGCTGTCATTGTTGTTCCGCAGGAACGGGCTGTATTCGAACCCTCCAGCTCAGGTGTATGTGGCTGGCGCCTTAGCCGCTTGAGCCACAGGCGCCAAGCCAGGTTTTACATTTTGATTAATTTCATCCACTAATTCTACGATCCTTTAATACAGGTGATGTCATCACGCCTGGTACTCGTATGTGGGCGGACCGGCCTGGAGACCGATAGAGGAGCGATTTCTGGGTTCCTAAGACCGTAGGAAACATGTGTTTTCCGACCCCCAAGGGCGACCCACAGGTTATGCTGCACTAGCATTTTCTTTTCCTTTGTATTAACTCCCCAGGGGCAGGCTTTAGCAGGCCACCAAGGCGAGTAAAGAATGTGGATGGGTGCAGACCTTGAGTCCTGGACGGCTGCTATTCTGCCCTCTACACCTTTTCCTCCCACACTTAATGCTCTGCCTTCCTGGTCCACCCTGCCATTGCAAGCTACTCCCAGTAAGGTTGAGCCCTAGTCACGGAGGGTGTGGACTCTGTATTGCTTTCCCTCTGTGTTTTGTTTTGTTTTTATCTACATGACCTACCCATAGCTAGTTCTCTCCTCCTTATTATCCTGAAACTTGTCATGTTGGAAAAGTGTTTTGCTTTAGACATCCTGAATCTGGGCAGGAACTTTGGAATGTGTGAAAACTCAAATTGTTTTCTCGTTCCAACTTTCATAGATCCTGGAGGCAAAATAGAAGAGCTTGCATTTATGTAGTACTGATAAATCAGAATTTTGAAGACTTTGCTATGGAAAAGGAGTATTCCAGGATATAAGTAATATATTGTTGCTATTGTGAAGCCAAACATTGGAAGCCATTATTTTATTCAAATGGGAACAACTGTTTAACCTCTGCAACATTCTTCTCTTTCTTCATTTCTAGTACCTGGAGACAGGCAGGATAGTGGAACACTCGGTGGTGAGAACAACATGTATTTTCTGCCTTTGGCAAAGGCTGTTGTTTTCATACTGTTTTTCTTGCTTTGGGACTCTTGTTGAGTTCTGCCCTGGAGGTTGTGGGCAGAGTTGTTCCAGTTCTCTTGACAAGGTCCCAGGGAACTGGGAGAGGACTGGATTCTGGCCAGGGGTATTTATTCATGAAGAAATTAGAAACCAGTGGGGTATTGCTTTGCTTATTCAGAAAGAGTAAGAAATAAACTAGCATGTGACAGGGCAGGGGAGTTTATATAAATCTAGACAAACTTTTATTTTTATAGGTCTATGAAGGTATTAAAAATGAAGGCTGGGAGAGGAGAAAAAGTTTAAAGTAAAGGGAGCTGGGGAGTAGAGAGAGTAGAAAAAACAGACACTGTTAGGCAAGTTTCCAACCAGGAAAAGTTGATTTCATGTGGAGTTAGAATTCTTCCTCCTCATTTTCTCTCATAGTTCTTTGTTGTTGTTGTTGTTAATAAAATTAAAAATATATAAAGTATACAGAAAAGTCCAGTTAATTATATAATAAACTTCCATGTATCTACCATCCAGATGGGGCATACATTATAATGAAGGGAGAAGGTCCCACCACCTATGATGAGCCCACATGAACCATCTTCCTGGTTCAGAGGATATGAAGCCACCAAGCTAAATAATAACTGGTCTATCCTCTTTCTCTCCTCCCTGCCAAGTTCCTACCATTTTGGAGAGAACAAAATAGGCATTAAGTGGAAGTAGGAGATGGGGTAGATGAGAGCAGAAGTCCCTACCTCCCTTTTCTCCTGCAGGCTTCTAGCTGGATCTGGAGGAGGGGAAAGATTTACTAAGTAAAATTGTGAATTTTGGCTATTTCAGGGGATTATGCATCCTAATTGCTAATCTGAGACTGTATTTGTGACTTAAAATGACCTTGAAACTTTCTCATTATTTAAGAGTGAACAGAAAAGCCATGGGACTCATAAGAGTTTTTGTTTAGGAGCAGGGAAGGTGACCTTTACTGAATAAAGGTTCAAAAAACCAGTGGACGACAAAGTCAAGTTGGGTTTTGATTGCCAAGATCATGCTTGTTTCACATACCACCTGGAAAGAATTTAACCAAATCCAGCATGCCCATTAATACTAAGGAAAACTATAATTTTAGATGCTACTAAGAAAGAAAAAGCTAGTTATGCTACATCAATATTAATGCAAAAAATCTATGATGAAAACAATACCAAATAAAGATAGGATCAGCATTACTACATTTTTTTTTTTTTTTGCTTCAGGCTTTAGTATGTCTCAGCATATCATTGTCACTGATCTTTATTTACAATTTTGATATTTTTTTCATTATGGGTTTGGGGATTTATTTTTAAAATATTGTATTACAATATTATTTATCTCGATTTTCGAGCTTTTGGATGCTCCTCTAAATTTTGCACTTGAGGAAAGCGCCTTCCTCATCTCACCCACTGCATCCTAGAAGAAAAGGGGAAGAAAGGAAGAAAAAAAGATATTTTTTGCTTGTTTTCTTGAGCATGTAATTGCAGATAAGAGAAATAGTTGCAAACATTTCTCAAACAGGAATCTTTTTAAATTACTTGCTGAAAATTATCAGGAATGGTCTAATGGCCCCGGATAACACTGAAGAGGGAGCTCTAGTCTTCCCTTAGAGAAGAATCCAGCTTTCTGCTTGGCATGAAAAAAGTCTACAATAAACAGCTAAATTGGTGCTTTGGATGCTGTTGATAATAAAGTATGAAGCAAAAAT
Source organism: Loris lydekkerianus (assembly GCA_963574355.1). Taxonomy (NCBI): domain Eukaryota; kingdom Metazoa; phylum Chordata; class Mammalia; order Primates; family Lorisidae; genus Loris; species Loris lydekkerianus. Next base: position 23,864 of record CAUYPK010064522.1, read on the forward strand.
TTTGTTGTGTTGGTTTCCTCATTCCTGCCATTTAAAGAAATTCCCTCTAGTACCAATGAAAGTGTAAAAGGAGATTTATGATACTTGGGTGTAATGTAATACCTGGTGTATGTAGCTCTCTGCTATTTCCATCATCTCATTCAATTCTCATAATATTTTTCACTTGATCCTCAAAACTTCAGAGGGAGTAGACAGGGAAGGTGTTACCCTATTTTATGGACAAGGCTTCAGCTTCATTTCTCAGAGGATGCTGACCTAAGTCATAAGACAAACTGCTACTGAATGGGAAACAGAACTCTGATCTTTAGACTTCAACAATAGTCCCTTTCCTGTACACAGTGCTACGTGCCTCTGAAGATGTGGAAAGACACTGTAAGTGGCTGCATTTGAAGGATTACAGCTATAATCTGAGCTGGTTAGCAGCTGATCTCCCTGAGGCTATATACATGGTTTCCTAATGCTGTTTCATATTAAAGAGGTTTGAGAGTGAGTCACTTGGCTGGCACATTCCAGCAACATGGTTGCGTTAGCTCTGCTTGAAAACTCTAGGTCCTCCTTTGCCTGGGGGTAGCAAACTCAATGCAAATCTCAGCTATAATCTTGCAGACACTCTGGGGCTGATTTTGTGTTTCATTTGTTATTAAGTTTTCAGTAAATGATCAACGAATGAATGGAGTATTATTATTTGCCTTTATCCCAGTGTACCATGAAAGCTGTTCCAATGAGTGCCACTCCTTTCAAGATGGGCAGATCAATAGTTTAGTCCCACAAACCAGTGGGATTTGGATATAAATTTGTGGCCACAGTTAAACCTGTAGGTACAGGTGCCGGGTTACCTGTAGTCATCTTCCATCAGGGAGGGGACTAATCTCTCTCTCTCAAGCCTTCTTGTGCCTGGGTGCTCAAGTCACTGGTATCCCAGGTGGTTTTGGGGGGTGGGATGGAAAGCTTTGTCACTGTGTGTCATCTAGGTACATGGGGTCTGCTTCATACCTTGATCTTGTGCCTCATTCCTCTTGTGCCTCAGTGAACCTCTTCTACCCAGTGCTCTTCACTCTATTTACTCCAGTTCTTAGAGTGGGCCCTTCTTGTGGCTCCTCAGTCTCTGGCCTATAACAGGGTCAATTTCATTTGGCTCAGATTTTTATCTTTCATGTTGATCTTCTGGGAACACCTTTTCCCTACCTCTGGCTTCTCCCCTCCCCCTACATTTCTATTCCTTTTTACAATCTCCTAGCAACCATTTTACCAAGTGTTTGTTTGCTAGATGAAAACTTTGATGGTTGTCTTCTTATAAGATTCTGGAACTCAACTCTAGAGAGCCATGGCTCAAAGGGGAGAGAGAAAAAAACATAAGGGTATCTGCCACCTGACAAGCAAGACTCACTGTCATGGCCAAAGCTTCCTGTCCAGAGTTGACTTGAAGGTTAGTATTATTAATATATTTTGGCAAGAATATTGAATATAAGTGACTTTTGACATTAAGATGAATTTATACATTAAAAGAAGAACAAATAAAAGTGATATAAGATGGTTGGAAAGTTAGGTTGGAATGAAGATAATCCCTGAAACCATTATGATGATCTGTTGAAAAGAAAAGGCTTCAGGACAGTGTTGAAAGGAGAACTATTTGTTGGATAATAAAGTTTTAAATTGTTGTTGGATAGGATCCACTAAATTCCACTGCTCCAATACTGCTCAAAATCCAAGTGAGAGGTAATATACATCTTTAGATCTATCTAAATCCAATCATAGTTTACCTAATCTGCTTTTGTTCAGACTTATTAAATATTAGCTAGAGCCTGGTAGAAAATTTAAGATTGAGGCTGGGTGTGTGGCTCATGCTTATATTCCCAGCACTCTAGGAGGCCGAGATGGGTGAATTGCTTAAGCTCAGGAGTTCAAGAGCAGCCTGAGCAAGAGCGAGACCCTGTCTCTACTTAACATAGAAAAAATAACTGGGCCTGTGGCAGGTGCCTATAGTCCCAGTTACTCAGGAGACTGAGGCAAGAGGATCTCTTGAGCCCAAGATTTTTAGGTTGCTGTGAGCTATGAAGCCACGAGACTCTACCCAGGGTGAAGAATAAGACTCTGTCTTGAAAAAAAAAAAAATTTTTTTTTAACTGTCTGGATAATGTTAACATTAGATTTATTATTTTATTAGTATTTCTTTTATGTAGAACACTGTTCATTGATTTTAGTGTTTAATAGTTGAATTTTCCTATTCCCAAGTGTTTTATCTTTGAATGGATTGATAAAAGATAATGGTAAAATATTGGTTTAATGGATAGCACACAGAACCTAAGTAGATGAGACAGTGAAGGCAGATGAGAGATGGTATAATGGGACCAAATAGAGAGATCTATAGATTAGTGCTCTAAATGAGGTCAAAGAATTGTCATTTTTGTTTGTGTTATGTTAAAGAGAGAACTGAAAAGTGAACTGGTAATGGTGTTTGGTGAGTTGAAACTGGCAAAGTTGAAATAGTTCTGGGTAATGATCACATTCAGGGTGAAGCCATGAGGATGGCTGGTGAAATGGACAGAGATGGAAGCTACCAATAACCTTGGCAGGACTTGAGGAAGAGAGTTCAACTGAAGTCCAGGGAATGTGGAATGAATGACCAAGAGCAGGAGAGATGATACCAGTGGCCACAAGAAAGGGTTGAGGGTTTTTATAATTGAATGAAGATGTAAGAGTTTTGAAAGGGCAATGTGGACTCAGAAAATATTTTGTAAATATATCCCTTTCCCTAAATAGCTCTAGAATTTATGAAGAATAATATATCCTCACTCCTATAGGAGAGGCGGAATCCTTCAGAGTCATGTTTCAGTTAAGGCATGTGGAGAAAGGAGCCCAATGGGAAAGTCTTCACTGTAAGGAAGGGAGTTAGTTTACCAATGGATGAGAGCTCCAGAGGCTTGGAAGAAATGGTTGGGTGGTGGGAAAGGGAAACGGGGGAGGACAAGTCAAGGGGAAGATGACAGTGATAACAGAAAAAGACACGTTATCAGAACATCTAGTATTAAGAGTGGAGGAAAGCATGCCAGAGTGGAGAGGTAGGTAAAGCAGAATTGACTAGTATGGAAAGTGTGACTGGGACTCTGGCAGAAGGGATTTCTAAGCCCATGCAGAAAAGGTGCCAGGTGATGTCTGAGGCTAGGTGCCGCCCACCCTTATGGTCTGGGAAGCAATGAGAGGCCTCTGTCCAGGCCTCCAAATGAATGCAACATTACTGTAAGGTTATTGTTATGAAGGCCTAACACAGCCACACCCAAACCCTTTTCCCTTCCTCCTTCTCCTCCTTCTTCTCCTCTCCTAAGACAAAGACACAAAGGATCTGGCTGGCCCCACTCACCAGAAGTTCATGCCAGAAGACCCTAACCTGACAGGCAAAAGCTGTGGAATGTGCCCACCCCATGGCCTCATATAAAAGGGGTCTGTAAACCCTTCTCCAGTCTCCTCCAGGTGCAGACACCATTTTTTCATTGCATAAACAGGTAACGGAACCATTCAATAAATGTGACCTGAACATCTCTTCGGCCTCCTCTCTGGGTGCCATCATTTACACTTTCTGGTTGTTCTGTGCTTCACCATAAGCAAGCCTCAAGTAAGGAGGATGGAATTATTACACCTGAATCAAAAGGAAGAATAATGTATATGCTCCCAGGCCTTCTGTGACATGCATCTACACATGGGTCCTGATAAATGAGCCAAAATTTTCCTTATGTTGATGGCATGCCTTCATTCTTTGGTATCTCCTGAAAAGCACTGGTCCTCAGCCATAGAGAGAGAATTTAGCCCCTAAAATTACTGGACAAACTAACTTGACCTAGTTAGTACAAAATAGTGCTGCTCCAAAGAGTCTTCATTCCGACAACATGGGCCTTCGTGACAACTACTCACCATTGCCAGGGTGATCATGCCTCCCCCAACTCTGTGCTGAGCAGGAGGCCAGTCACTGGGGATGTAGATATGAAGCTGAGAACTTAGTTCAAGAGGAAAAAAATAATATACTCAGGTTTTGGGAAAACACTGATACTAAAAAAGACAGGAAAAGCCACAAGACAAATCAATGCTGAATCAGTGAGTGGCTGATTTAATCTTTACATAACTCAGGTATTAGCTGATGTCACCCTGCCCTTTAGTATCTGCTAAGATTGGCTCAACTCCTATCATGGGGGAAGAACAGTGCCTTCCAAACTTATGCACAATCCCATGTTCTGACAGCTTTCCTAGTCACTCCTCCTTTGATTCCCAACTTTGGCTGAGTTATTCCCAATGTGGGATGGTTAGTCTTGATAGTGAAATAACAGAAAAGAAAAAAAAAATTTTGTTTTTAAGACAGTCTCACTTTGTCACCCTTGGTAGAGTGCTGTGCTGTCATAGCGCTCAGCAATCTCAAACTCTTGGGCTTAAGTGATCCCCCTGCCTCAGCCTCCCAAGTAGCTGAGATTACAAGGCACCTGCCAGAACCCTTGGCTATTTTTTAGAGACAGGGTCTCGCTGTTGCTCAGGCTGTTCTCAAACTCCTGAGGTCAAGCAATCCACCCACCTTGGCCTCCCAGAGTGCTAGGACTACAGGCGTGAGCCACTGAGCCTGGCCCAATAGAAAAATTATTAACTCATAATTTTCCGGTAAGGGCTAAAATCAAGCGTGAATATGTGGTCTCTCTCTCTTCTCTCCACACAATCCCCCGTGTCCTCTTGTTGGCAGGTACCCTGTGGAGTTTTGTTTTCACAAACCACTGAAAAGAGCAGACAGAAAGGAAATGTAATTCTTTTCCTTACATTCACCTTACATTCACATGTCTTTTAGAATTTGTACCTATAAGACTTAAGTGTTCCTGAGTCTTCCCTGGAGGAACAACAGGGTATGAGTGTCTGGCCTCAGACTTCGTCCAAAATTATATCTCAGGGAAGAATCACTAACAGGATCAGAAACACCTGTGAAAAGTCTGTCTCCAACAGCAAAGACAGCTGCTTATGTTTATCATCCTGCTACAGATACAACATTCACAGTACCCTGTGAATTGGGCTGCAATTACCTTTTTTCTCTTTTCCCTCCTTGAATTCATCTAGCCACTTCACCTCAGTGTGGCCTTCTTCCTTTCTTTCTTTGGGATGCCACAATGTCTCTCTGCTCTCTCTTCTCCCTCTCTTTCCCTCTCTCACTCCGTCTTTCTTTCTAAGAAGATAAAATAAAGTTTATACTTTATATCCTAATCTTGGTCTAGTGAAATCTTTCTCATTCTGAGAGCATCTAGTTTCTTCTCCTTGGTTTCTGCCTAAAGCACCACTTACATCAATTAGCAGCATGTTGGAGAACTTTGCTACTGGAAGTTACAGATCACAAGACAGTGGAGGACAGAGTTAATATAAGACAACTCTGCTCTTTTTCTTTCTGTGTTTTTTTTTTTTTTTTTTTTTTGTGACAGAGTCTCAATTTGTCACCCTGGGTTTGAGTGCTGGGATGTTATAGCTCACAGCAACTTCAAACTCTTGGGCTCAAGAGATTCTCTTGCCTCAGCCTTCCGAGTAGCTGGGACAATGGGTGCCTGCCACAGCACCAGCTATTTTTATAGATGGGGTCTCACTCTTGCTCAGGCTGTTTGTGAACACGTGAGCTCAGTAAATCCCCCTGCCTCGGCCTCTCAGAGTGCTAGGATTACTGGTGTGAGCCTCTGTGCCTGGCTAGATAACTCTCTTCTTCTTCTTTTTTTTTTTTTTAAATTCCTCAGGGCTGGTTCCTGCGCCATGGGAAAGTTTAGAAAGTCTGCTCTGTGAAATGTCAGTGATAGAGGGGTTTCAAAAATAATGTTATGTAGAAGGTTTGTGAAACGCTGCACACCACTTTCCAGAGGGGAATGTTCGGGAGAGGATCGTGGAATACCGTGTACAAACCTCCCTTTTCCCGTTTCTGTTGACTCACAGACTCCAGACTCTCACTGCATTGCCCCTCTTTTCTTCTCTCCTTTCTCCCCCATCTCCTTCGTCTTTTCTTACTTCTTTTCAAGCCTTCTTTCCTTTTCTAAACAGAAGTTTAGCTGTTTCTTTGTAAACCCCTACCAACCCCAGTATCAAGGTTCACTGTCTCCCCCCACCTAGATTTTGAAGGTATTTCCTTAAACAAGATAGTTTCTTCTCTAAGAGAAATTCTGAAGGCTGCTGGATAGATTTTCCCAACTATTTTTATTACCCCTGTAAAAAGGCAGCTGACTTGCAGAGTCTGGAGTGATGCTTAACCTGCAGGTGTATTTTAAGTGCAATGGGCAGAGAAGGCCGTGTGAAGTAAGACAGCTTAGGGCAGTTCTGGAGAATGGTGACCTTCCAAACCCAGTGGTTGGTGCTTCCTTCTCAACCCTGTAGCCCTTTGAGCTGAATTCTTTCGCTAGAACTTCCTGGACCACCTATACACTTATTCTTGGAAAATCCATCAGCTTCACACTCAGGCTTTCATGCTCTCTCTCTGAACTCTTGGCTCAGAGGTATGTTCCTCTCTTCTCTTCAGGCGGGCAGACACTAAACAGCTCTTTGTTTAAGACTTGAAAACTCAATATCTCTTTTCACCTAATTAGAAGGAAGTATTTTTCCACTGACTTCATTTCTTATTGGAATTCGCTAACTGGAGCTGAGCAGCTTAGTTTGCATACAAGGTTTGTTCATTAATTAACAGCCTCCAGGCCAAGTTGCCCTTATCAGGACTTAATATCTAACTCAGCACTGGTTAAACCAGAAAGAATGTTTGAATTGCTGATATGTGCTCCTATGATGGGAAAGGATCTCCAAAGTGGTGTATCATCTCTTTTTGCCTGAAGCTATCTTGAAAATTAAGACTCACCAAGGAATATAACCTAAAATGTTTGGGGATCCCTGACAGAGATCAGGGATGGCCATCACTTTGACAATTTCTTGTAATGACAAAGTGAGACAAAGGACTTGAAACTTCAAGAGAAAATAGTCAAAAGAATTTTTAAAATTACTTTTTCTCAACAAGCCCACTTTAAATTTTACTCAAGAAGGCACTAAGTAATTACTAAGTATAGCTTCACTAGTTTCCCCATTCTCTGCCATTGGGTTGTGATAGGAAGAATTTTAGTTTCAGGACTTTTCACCTCTTGTTACTCCAGTAGTTATAATAATTGACAAAAGAGACTTTGTACATGCAATTAAGGTTACTAAACAACTGACCTTAAAATAGAGAGAGTCTTTGAGTGGGTCCAGCGTAATTATGGAACCTATAGAAGAAGAGCTTTCTCCTAGCTAAAAGCAGAGGAGGACATAAGAGAGATTCCAAGCTTAAGAAGGATTTGATGTGTTGTTGTTGAATCTGAAATAGAGGGGCCATGTGCAAGGACCACACCAGAGGCCTCTAGGAACTGAGGACAGCCTCTGGGCTGACAGCAAAGAAATAGAGACCTCAGTCCTACAAGAGAAGGACTGTGTTCTGACAACCAGCTGTGTGAACTTGGAAGTGGATTCTTCCCTAGAGCCTCCAGACAGGAGCATACCCCTGACACCTGGACTTGGGCCTTATGTGACCCTAAGCAGAGAATTCAGTTGAAGGTCACTGTATATAGATTTATGACCCACAGAAACCATGAGATAATAAATATAAGTTGGTTTAACTGTCAAAGTTGGTGGTACTTTCTTGCAGTAATTGAAAATGATTATGTGGAACTTTTGTCTTTTGTTTGAAAAGGAGTGACAATGGAGATGTGAACTAAAGTAAAATTTTAAGTGACCTAGCTGATTGAATGAACCCTCCTCTTTGCCAAGGGGACTCCAGAAATAACCCTAAACTGAGTTGCTGGCCATGAGAAGGGAGGTCAGATGAACTTCTCTCCTGCCCCCACTCCCTTCTTAGAGATACTCTTTGTAACTCACTAATAGGCCTAAGGCTATATAAGGCAAAGATTTTTTATTTTTATTTTTTTATTCAGATTAATATGAGGATACAAACCATTAGGTTATAATGTTTGCATTTGCTATGTAAGATCCCTGTTGCAGTTGTATACTGCACTAGGGAGGTGTGCCATATACCCTTACATTGTGCCCATTAGGTGGGAGCACACCAATTCCCCTTCACCCTCCCTTCTCCCCCATACCTCCTTTCTCCTCCCTCCAGCTTGAATTAAATTGAGTTTTTCTTTTGTGTGGGTGGGTGTGTATTCATTCGTCCCACTGGCTTCATATTAGTATTGAGTACACTGGATATTTGCTTTTCCATTTTTGTGATACTTTACTAAAGAGAATGTTCTCCAACTCTATCCAGGTTAATGTAAAAGATGTAAAGTCTACATAATTTTTATAGCTGAGTAGTATTCCATAGTATACATATACCACAGTTTGTTAATCCATTCATGGGTTAATGGGCACTTGGGTTGATTCCACATCTTGGTGATTGTAAATTGATTGTGATAAACAATATAGTGCAAATGTCCTTATGATAAAATGATTTTTTTCTTCTTCTGAGTATATACCTAGTAACGGGATTGTGGGATCAAATGGAAGGTTTATTTTGAGTTCTTTGAAGATTCTCCATACTTCTTTCCAAAGAGGCTGTATTAGTTTGCAATTTCACCAACAAGGTAGAACTGTTCCCTTCTCTTCTCCCCACATCCACACTAGCATCTGCAGCTTTGGGGCTTTGTGATGTAAGCTATTCTGACTAGGGTTAGGTGATATCTTGGGGTGGTTTTGATTTGCATTTCTTTGATGATTAGGAATGATGAGCATTTTTTCATGTTTCGTTGGCAGTTGGTCTGTCTTCTTCAGAGAAGGTTCTGTTCGTGTTTCTTGCCCAGTGATAGATGGGATTTTTTGCTGTTTTTTCATTGGTTAACATGAGTTTTCTGTGGATTCTAGTTATCAACCTTTTCTCAGATTCATACCATGCAAATATCCTTTCCCATTCTGGAGGATGTCTATTAGCTTTCTTCTTTTTTGAGACAGACTCTTACTCTATAGCATTGGATAGAGTATCGTGGCATCATAGCTCACAGCAACCTCAAACTCTAGGGCTCAAGAGATTCTCTTGTCTCAGCCTCCTGAGTATCTGGGATTATATCTGCCATGATACCTGGATAGTTTTTCTATTTTTAGTAGATACAGGGTTTTGCTCTTGCTCAGGCTGGTCTCAAACTCCTGAGCTCAGGTGATCCACCCGCTTCAGCCTCCCAGAGTACTAGGATTACAGGGATGAGCCACCAAGCCTGACCTGTCTATTAGCTTTAATTGTTGTGTCCTTAGTTATGAAGAAGCTTTTTGGCTTAAGTCTCATTTATTTATTTTTTTTGTTGTTGTAATTGCCAATGGAATCTTCTTCATAAAATCTTTCCTCAGGCTGATATCATCAAGAGTTTTCCCCTATGCTTTCTTCTAGGATTTTTATCATTTTTTGTCTAAGATTTAAAACCTTTATGCATTGTAAATCAATTTTTATAAGTGGTGAGAGGTGCAGGTCCATTTTCAGGCTTTAACATGTGGTTTTCAGGCTTTTACATGTGGTTATCCAGTTTTCCCAGCACAATTTAGTAAATAGGAATTTTTTTTTTTTTTTAAAATAAGGATTCTTTTCCACAGTATATGCTTTTGTCTGTTTTATTGAATAAATAAGAGGCTGGTTTCATTTCTAGGTTTTCTATACTGTTCATGTATCTATGTCTCAATTATTTTTTTATGTCAATACCATGCTATTTTGATCACTGTGGACTTGTAATGTAACCTGAAGTCTGGTGGAGTGATGGCTCTGGATTTGTTTTTATTACTAAGAATACAAGGCAAAGTTTAAGCCACACCTGGAGGTCAATTTATTTAACAGATCATTTGAGTTTGGGTAAATGTCTGGTGGCTGGTCTATGATTAACTTAACAGATTATTTGAGTTTGGGTCAGTGTCCGGTGGCTGGTCGCTGATTAACAGGAATCCTTGTTTTAAGTTTATTTATTTTTTATTTTTTTTAGAGACAGAGTCTCATTTTGTCACTCTTGGTAGAGTGCTATGACATCACAGCTCACAGCAACCTCCAGCTCTTGGGTTTAGGGGATTCTCTTGCCTCAGCCTCCTGAGTAGCTGGGACTACAGGCACCTGCCACAGTGCCTAGCTATTTTTCTGTTCTAGTATGGCCAGGATCAGGTTTGAACCCGACACCCTTGGTATATGAGACCAGCACCTTACTCACTGAGCCACAGGTGCTGTCCTTGTTTTAAGTTTAGACAAAGCTTCATTTCTTTAACCAATTACAAATTAAAGAATCTTTAAACCAATCTATAACCTACAAGTCCCACCCCCTTTGAGACGTATCATTTGGGGGGGCCAAACCAATGCACACCCTCCATATATTGAATTAGGGGTCTTACTTGTTTTTTTTTTTTTTTTTTTTTTTGAGACAGAGCCTCAAGCTGTCACCCTGGGTAGAGTGCTATGGCATCACATGCTCACAGCAACCACCAACTCCTGGGCTTAAGTGATTCTCCTGCCTCCGCCTCTCAAGTAGCTGCGACTACAGGCGCCTGCCACAACTCCTGGCTATTTTTTGGTTGCAGCCATCATTGTTGTTTGGCTGGCCCAGGCTGGATTCGAATCCGCCAGCTCAGGTGTATGTGGCTGGCGCCTTAGCTACTTGAACCACAGGCACTGAGACTAGGGTCTTACTTGTAATTTCTGTCTTCATGAATGTATAAAGCCAAACAAATCCAGCTACTAGGGGCACTCTTCTCAGGACTTATTGAGGCCATGTGCTCTGGGGTGGTCACTCACATTTGGGTCAGAATAAACCTCTTTAAATTATTTTACAGAGTTTGAGTCTTTTTTTTTTTTTTTTTTTTGAGACAGAGTCTCACTTTGTCGCCCTTGGTAGAGTGCCAGTGGTGACACAGCTCATAGCAACTTCAAGCTCTTGAGCTTAAGCAATCTCTTGTCTCAGTCTCCCAAATAGCTGGGACTACAGGTGCCTGCCACAATGCCTGGCTATTTTTTTGGTTGTCGTTGTCATTGTTGTTTGGCAGGCCTGGACTGGATTTGAACCTGCCAGCTCCGGTGTATGTTAGCTGGCGCCTTAGCCACTGAGCTACAGATGCCAAGTCCAGAGTTTGAGTCTTTTTCTGTTAAAGAAGACCTCTTTTCTTAGGAAGAGTGGACCAAGCAAGGTTTTGTGGGCAAACTTGGTCATTGGTCATTGTTCAAAAGGGTGAGATGGCTTGGCCTCCTGTTTTATAATATATATCTACATAGTCCAATGTGGTAGCTACTAGCCACATACTAACCATATATGGCTTAACTTGAAATTAAAGAAAATTGAAAATTTAGTTCCTTAGTTGTATTAGCTACATTTTTAGTGTTCAAAATCCACAAAAGTGGCTCATGGCTGCTGTTTTAGAAGGCATGAGTGTAGAAAATTTCCTTTATTGTGGAAAGTTTTATTGGACTACAACTAGTCCAACAGAATGAATTCTGATCTAGATAATTCACAGTGATGACATTCAGTTACACCTGTTCTTTTTCTCATTCTGAAAGAGGATAGCCGAGAAGGGTGAGGTCTAGAAGAACAGGTCTTCTCAAGGAGACCACAAGGATACACATGCAGGGTCCTCTCCACCGTGACTCAGCTCTTGGGAATTTGTAAACTTAACTTCCCGAAACTTGGAAATTTCCAAGTTCTGTGAAATCCTGTGGTTCTGTAGGGGCGGGAATAGCATCTCCCACTTGATTCAAACAGGCCAATGAGAAGGGCACCTGTGGGGTGGAACTTTCTGACTGTCAATAAAAAGGGAAAGACCAAGGCAGCCGGGGAGCACGGCCATTTGGAATTCTTCTATGCCGTAAGCTCCCGGCTGGTGAATAAAGCCCTTCCTCTTGTAAATGTGGTGTTTGGGTGCTCTTTCTCTCCTTTGGGCCTTGTCTTCCTGCAACAATTCAGGACACTTAGAGGTAGAATTTCTCTCTAGTAGAATTATTACAAAGCAAAAAAATGAAAATGTCTCCCAATTGCAGCAAGAAATATATGAATTTTGTGGAATATTTCATGTCCTACTTTCTTCACTTATTACTTATATAAATTATTTGAGGATAGAAAACCTTAGGTTTACAGTAGAATATTCTAGGAATGCCAGTGACAGAATATTAGTCCTTACTTTTTTTCCAGATAAAGGAGCAGTTACCACTGGGTGAATGGCCAAGAAGTCTTTTGGCCTGGACTGCAGGATTTTCCAAGAATCTTCTGCTATGGTTAGATAAAGGTAGCTACTGGGGCGGGCCAGTCGGTCAACCAGTGAAGAAAAACCCAAACGGTGTGGTGGTTATACTTGTCTCTAATGTCTAAAGGAGATTCCTAATGTAGAATAGGAAAAAGAGGCTTCTTTTCTTTTTTATTTATTTTTATTATTTTCTTTAATTAAATCATAGCTATGTACATTAATGCGATCGTGGGGCACCATATACTGGTTTTATAGACCGTTTGACACATTTTCATTACACTGGTTAACATAGCCTTCCTGGCATTATCTTAGTGAGGCTTCTTTTCTTTCTTTTTTTCTTTTTTTCTTTTTTTTAATCTTTCTTTCTTTCTTTCTTCCTTTCTTTATTATTATTATTATTAAATCTTAGCTGCATACATTAATATGATCATGGGGCATCATACACTAGCTTCATAGACCATTTGACACATTTTCATCCCAATAGTCAACATAGCCTTCCTGGCATTTTCCTAGTTACTGTAGCATGGCATTTACATTTCACATTTGC
>CAUYPK010064525.1:0-18428 GCA_963574355.1 Loris lydekkerianus
TATGCGAAACTTAGTAAATGTGGAATATAAATGTCTTGGCACAGTAACTAAGAAAATGCCAAGAAGGCTATGTTAACCATTGTGATGAAAATGTGTCAAACGGTCTATGAAGCTAGTGTATGATGCCCCATGATCATATCAATGTACACAGCTATGATTTAATAAAAAAAATAATAATTATTATTATTTTCCTTTGCAGAAGAGAAGGTAATAATAATGATTTTGCAAAATATACAGAAATACAACAAAATAGACTAAATTGACAGCTATAAAAATATAGAACAAATGTGGTTTAAGTGGAATCTGAAACAAGATTAAAGCTACAGATTATTGGTGTTTATAATTGGTGAGCTAACGTCATATGTGAAGATAATTTTGTCATTAATATAGACTGGGAAATTTAAATACACTTATGTAATGAATATTTACATTAATTTGTTATATGCCTTTGTAGAATTTATATCCTACAAATACTAATTTTGTTTATGTCATTTACACTCCTCTCTGTGTAACCCTGCATGTTTCTCTCCCAGTTGAAATCTGTAGCCTTTCATTCCTTCAAAATACTTGCCATTCTTTATATGACAATTGATAAATTTATTTATCAATACAAAAAAAAAAAAGAGTATATCTATTATAGAATGCTTTGACTCAGATTCAGTATGGAGTCATCAGTTGACTTATTATTTTTTTTAAGTATCAAAAAATAGACAACTAATATTTATAAATAAAGGTAAAAGATATTTTCAAAAAACAGATCATGCTAAATCTTATGGACAATAGAAAAAGAAGAAATACTTCAAAATCATTCTACTTGATCTGGGTACACCTGATATTAAAATTGGAGAAAATACATTATTATAAAGGAGAAATTATAAACATATGTCACTTATAAATGAGGATACAATATCCTAAATAACATATTAACAAGTTGAGTTAAAAATTAATGGTTAAGCAATGTACTTTGGTCAAAATTAAAACCAATTTATGTGAAAATTGGTCACTATTTTCTTTTCTTGTTCTTTTTTTTTTTCTGCTTCTTCTTCTTTTCCTTTCCCTCACCCCTTCCCTCCTTCTCTGTCTGGTCTCCTCTTTCTCATGTCCCATCGTGTCATTAATTGTCATTCATTGTCTTCATATCAAAATTAAGTACACAGGATTCATAATTCTCCATTCCTGTGATACTTCACTAAGAATAATGTGTTCCACTTCCATCCAAGTTAGTACAAATGCTGCAAAATCTCCATTTTTTATGGCTGAATAATATTCCATGGTATACATATACCACAGTTTACCAATCCATTCCTGGGTTGAAGGACATTTAGGTTGTTTCCACGTTTTAGCAATTGTAAATTGGGCTGCGATAAACAGCCTAGTACAAGTGTGTTTATAATAAAAGGTTTTTTTTTTCTTCTGGATAGATGCCCAGTAATGGGATTGCAGGATCAAACGGGAGGTCTAGCTTGAGTGCTTTGAGGTTTCTCCATACTTCCTTCCAAAAAGGTTGTATTAGTTTGCAGTCCCACCAGCAGTATAAAAGTGTTCCTTTCTCTCCACATCCGTGCCAGCATCTGCAGTTTTGAGATTTTGTGATATAGGCCATTCTCGCTGGGGTTAGGTGATATCTGAGGGTGGTTTTAATTTGCATTTCTCTAATTATTAGGGATGATGAGCATTTTTTCATATGATTGCTAGCCATTCATCTGTCATCTTTGGAGAAGATTTTATTCATCTCTCTTGCCCATTGATGTATGGGATTGTTGGTTTTTTCTTGTGAATTAATTTAAGTTCTGTATAGATCCTGGTTATTCAGTGTTTGTCTTCTTCAAAATATGAATATATCCTTTCCCATTGGGTAGGATGTCTATTTGCTTTGGTTCTTGTCTCCTTGGCTATACAGAAACTTTTCAGTTTAATTAAATCCCATTTGTTTATTGTTGCTGTTGTTGCTATTGCCATGACAGTCTTCCTCATAAATCTTTCCCCAGGCCGATATCTTCCAGTGTTTTTCCTATTCTTTCTTTGAGGATTTTTATTGTTTCATGCCTTAAATTTAAGTCCTTTATCCATCTTAAATTGATTTTTGTGAGTGGAGAAAGGTGTGGGTCCAGTTTCAGTCTTTTACATGTGGATACCCGATTCTCCCAGCACCGTTTATTGAATAGGGACTCTTTCCCCCAGTGGATGCTCTTGTTTGGTTTATCAAAGATTAGGTGGCTGTAAGTTGTTGGTTTCATTTCCTGGTTTTCTATTTGATTCCAAATGTCTATGTCTCTATTTTTGACCCAGTACCATGCTGTCTTGACCACGATGGCCTTGTAATACAGCCTAAAATCTGGATGGTGATATCCCCAGCTTTGTTTTTATTACTAAGAACTGCCTTAGCTATATGGTTTTTTTTCTGGTTCCATAAAAAACGCCAAATCATTTTTTGCTAGTCTTGAAAATAGAATGTTGGTATTTTAATAGGAGTGGCATTGAATTGGTAAATTGCTCTGGGAAGTATAGACATTTTAACAATGTTGATTCCTCCCAGCCATGAGCATGGTTTGTTCTTCCATTTGTTAAAGTCCTCTGCTATTTCCTTTCTTAAGGTTATATAACTTTCTTTATAGAGGTTCTTCACCTTAGTTTTTATGTATTTATTTTTATTCATTTATTTATTTATTTCTTTTTGCGACACAGTCTCAAGCTGTCACCCTGCATAGAGTGCCCTGGTGTCACAGCTCATAGCAACCTCAAATTCTTGGGCTTAAGTGATTCTCTTGCCTCAGCCTCCCAAGTAGCTAGGACTACAGGCATCTGGCACAATGCCCAGCTATTTTTTGGTTGTAGTTGTCATTATTGTTTGGCAAGCCCAGACTGGATTTGAACCTGCCGGCTTTTGTGTATGTGGCTGGTGCCCTAGCCACTTGAGCTACTGGTGCCAAGCCCGAAAAGTTCTTTTTTTAAAGGAAGCAAAACAACAGCAATGAATAGAACCTTTTACAAATATGTCAGATATTAAGCCAACAATGTCAATAGTTAATTAAAATGTAAGTGGTCTAAACATACCAGTTCAAAGACAGGAACTATCAGCGAATAAAAAACAAAACAAGGTCCAACAATATGTTGTATATAAGAAATTCACTTTAAGTGTAAAAATACAAATAGATTAAAAGTAAGTGGGTAGAGAAAAAAACAACATGCTAATGCTAACCAAAAGAAAGCTGTAATAACTATGTTAATTTCTTGAAATGAATAAACTAACAAAACTTATACAAGTAGAGTATAGGTTAAATATAGACCTATCTGAATAGACCTACATCTTTTAAATAAATTGAATCAACTATTTTTTGGTCTGTATCTTTTTTATTTTTATTTCATATTAATATGAGGGTTCATTTGAATTGGTTACGTTGTTTGCATTTATTAGGACAAATCTGAGTTGAACTTGAGTCCTTCACCCAGGAGGTATGCAGGATACTCCTATTTCTGGGTAGATACCTAGCAATGGGATTATAGGAACAAATGGAAGGTCTACTTTTAGCTCTTTGAGGATTCTCCATACTTCTTTCCAAAAAGGCTATATTAGTTTGCAGTCCCACCAACAGTGTGTAAGTATTCCCTTCTCTCTGCACCCTGGCCAACATCTGCAGCTTTGGGACTTTGTGATGTGGGCTAATCTCACTGGTGTCAAGTGATATCTCAAGGTGATTTTGGTCTGCATTTCTCTGATGCTTAGGGACAATGAGCACTTTTTTCATGTGTTTGTTGGTTACTCCACTGTCTTCTTGGGAAAAGGTTCTGTTCATTTCTCTTGCCCAGTGATTAAAGTATTTACTTTTGTTGTTGTTGTTGATTTGCCTGAGTTCTCTGTAGATTCTGGTTATTAGCCCTTTGTCAGATTTATAACATGAAAAAATCTTCTCCCATTCTGAAGATTGTCTATTTGCTTTGTTTACTGTGTCCTTAGAGGTGTAGAAGCTTTTAAGCTTGATCAGGTCCCATTTGTTATTTTTGATGCTGCTGCAATTGCCAATGAGGTGTCTTTCATAAAATTCTTTCCCCAGGCCTATATTGTTAAGAGTTTTTCCCACGCTTTCTTCTAGAGCTATCATTTTTGTCTCTTAGATTTAAATCTTTTATCCAGTGTAAGTTAATTTTTGTAAGTGGTGAGAGGTGTGGGTCTAGTTTCAGTCTTTTACACGTGACTAACCAGTGTTCCCAGCACCACTTATTAAATAGCACAAGTCAACTATTAATAGCCTTCCAAAACAGAAAGCACCAGGCCTATATAGGGTCACTGGTGAATTATACCAAACATTTAAGGAAGAAATTATACTAATTCTTTACGATCTCTTTTAGAAAACAGAAGCTGAAGGAATACTTTCTAACTCATCTATGACAGTAGTGTATTCTAATACCAAAACTAGTTGAAGACATTACTAAAAAAGAAACTAACAGACCAATATCTCTATGAATATAAATGCAAAAGTCCTCAACAAAATATTAGCAGATTAAATTAAAAAATAAATAAAAGAATCCAGTGACTCAATTCTGATATGAGGACAATTGATGCTAGTACATGGAGGGGAGAGGGGGACTAGGGAAGGGAAAAGAGGGAAGGAGGAAATGGGGTGTGGGGTCATGGTGTGTGACACACCTCTTGGGGGTGGGACACTATTAACAGAGGGACTTTACCCAGCAAACACAAGCAGTATAACCTAGTTCATTGTACCCTCAATGATTCCCCAACAATTAAATAAATAAATAATTTTACATAATGATCAAACTGGAATCATTTTAGCAATTCAAGCTGGTTCAACATTCAAAAATTGAGTAATGTTATCCATCACATTGAAAAAAGAAAAATCACATAATCATATCAATAAAGGTAGAAAAGCATTTGTCAAAATCCAACACAAAATCATGAAGAAACCCATCAAATTAGGAATAGAGGGAAACTTCCTGAACTTGATAAAACCCCCCAAACAAAAAACTATAGCTAATATCATTCTTAATGATGGCTAACTAAATGTCTTCCCACTAAAATCAAGAACAAAGAAATGAAGTCTCTTCTTACCACTGCTATTTGATATTGTACCTGGAAACTTCCAGGTAAATTTTATCAAGTTGAAGTAAGACAAGAAAATGATATAAAAGCTATACACGTTGAGAAAAAAAGAAATAAAACTATCTTTGTTAACCACTGGCAGGATTGTCTAGGTGGAAAATCCCAAAGAATTAACAAAATAACTCTTGGAAATAATTAGCAATTAAAGGTTACAAGGTTAATGTACAAAAGTCGTTTGCTTATATACAGTAATGAACAATTAGAAATTAAAATGAAAACACTACAATTTATATTAATACCCCCCCCCAAAGAAACACTTAGGCATAAATCCAACAACATATGTATAGGATGTATTTGAGGAAAAGTAAAAAATTGTAAAGAAAGAAATCAAAGAAAATCTAAGTAAGTGGAGAGAGAGTTCATGTTTATGAATAGGAATACTCAATATTGTTAACATGTCAATTCTTCCCAACTTGATACATAATTCAAAGCAATCCTAGTCAAAATCCTTGCAAGTTACTTTGTGTATATTGACAAAAGAATAATAGAAAGGCAAAGACCTAGAATAACCAACAAAACAGGGAAGAATAAGAAGGAAAAAGGATGATTACTTAACTTTAAGACAATGTTGCAGTGGCAAAATAATAGATGAATAAATTGATGGATGAGAATATAGTGCCCAGGAATATACCAAAGATATGTAGTCAACTGACAATTTTTTTTTTTTTTTAGACAGAGACTCAAACTCATTCTGGGCTTCATAGGTCACAGCAACCTCCAACTCCTGGGGCCAAGCAATCCTCTTGCTTCAGTTTTTTCTACTCTTAGTAGAGACAGGGTCTTCTTCTTGGTCAGGCTGGTCTCCAACTTGGGAGTTCAAGCAATCCACCTGCCTCAGCCTCCTACTGTGCTAGAATTACAGATGTAAGCTACCATGCCTGGCAGGTCAACTAACGATTTAACCAAAAAAGGATAATCTTTTCAACAAATGACGGTGGAACACCTAGGCATCCATGATGAAAAAGTAAACGTAGACCAGAATTTACCCTTTCACAAAAATTATCAAAAGACAAATCATAGATTTAAATGTACAAATGCAAAACCATAAAAATTCTAGAATATAATGAGGAAAAAAGTAGGTGATCTTGGGTTTGGTTTACTTTTTATGACACCAAAGGAGCAATCCATGAAAGAAACAGATGATAAGCTGGACTTCATTAAAATTAAAATCTTCTGTTCTGTGAAAAGATATTAAAATAATAAACAGACAAGCCACAGAATGGGAGAAAAGATTTGAAAAACCTCATCGCTGATAAAGGACTTGTATTCAAGGTAAAGAACTCTTAACAACAACAAAACAACCCAATTAAAAAACAGGCAAAGGACCTAAACAGATACTTCACAAGAAAGATATCCAGATGGCACATAAGTATATGAAAAGATGGTCAACTTCCTATGCCATTATAAAATTGCAAATGAAAATAACAATCAGGCATCACTGAAACCTGTTAGAATGACTAAAATTCAAAACATTGACAGCACCTATTGCTGGAGAGGAGAAACTAACCTTCATTTTTCCTTGGTGGTAATGCAAAATGGTACAGCTACTTTTGAAGATGCATTGGCAGTTTTGTAATCAAGTCGTATGTAGTACAGCAGCATAGCAACAGCATACCCAGGTATTTATCCAGTTGAGATGAAAATTTATGTCTACCCCCAAACCTATACATGCACGTTTATATTAGTTTTATTCTGAATAGCCTCCAAATGAAAGCAATTCAATAGGCGAATGACTAACCATGATACATCCAGACAATGGAATTTATTCAGCATTAAAAAGAAATGAACTGAGGCTGGGCACAGTGCTTCACCCCTGTAATCCTAGCATTCTAGGAGGCCTGCCAGGTGGTGAATTGCGTGAGCTCGAGAGTTCAATACCCGCCTGAGCAAGAGCAAGACCCTGTCTCTAAAACTAGCTGGACCTTGTGGCAGTTGCCAGCAGTCCCAGCTACTTGGGAGGCTGAGACAAGAGAATCACTTGAGCTCAAGAGTTTGATGTTGCTGTGAGCTATGATGCCATTGCACTCTACCAAGGGTGACAAGTGAGACTCTGTCATTCATAAATAAATAAATAGAAAGAAATGTGCCATCAAGTCAAGTAAAGACATGTAGCAACTTTGCATATGGCTAAGTGACAGAGCCAATCTGAAAAGGCTACATATTTTATGATTCCAACTATGCAACATTCTGGAAAAGGAAAACTATAGAAACACTAACAAGTTCAGTGGTTTAAAACTAGGATTTCAGGAAGAGGGGAAGGGATGGATTAGTGAAGCACAGGGGACTTTCGGGTGGTGAACTTATTTTGTGTAATTCTAAAATGGTGGATAAAAGACATTATGCATTGTCAAAACCCACAGTTTTGGGTTTTGTTCAACACAAAGAGTTAACTCTAATGTAATATTTAATAAGGTATCAACAGTGGTTCATTAATTGCAATAAATGTACCACAATAATATAAGATGTTCATACCTAGTAACAGGTGAAGCTGTGTGCAGCAGAGGGATATAAGATACTATCCTGCTTAATTTTTCTGTATATCTAAAACCATTTTAAAAATAGTCTATTAATTTAATAAGTAGTTGCAGAATAAATAAAATGAAACAACAAATCAAAGAGGAGAGGAGATCAAACTAATGAGTACAAATTACTTCAGTCTGCCACTAAAGTGGAGAATAAATGTGGTGAGATGACCATACTTTGGAAGTTCCAGAGTTGTTCTGCAGTCTATTGAAAAGTTTGCTGTGTTAGTGTGTTTTATTTTAATGGGAGAGAGCGAGAAAGTGAAGTTGGAGATATTATTGCAATATTTTATTGAATGAACTAGCTTTGATTGGTTCCATGTAACTGGGAAGTAAATTTCGTTTTCCTGCTACTGCCCTTCAGACTCAGGTGTCACACATCTCTCTACTCTCCAGGGCTTTTCTAATCACTTTCGCATATTAGCTCTGTCTTATTTTCAGATATAAGCAGTTCAATTGAAGTCACTACTTCCATGTATCATACAATTAAATCTTGTCCTTTTTCCCAGCTCGATCTAGGCCTCCTAATTTTTACACAAGCAAAGGGAAAGAGAGGCCCAATCAGTTCTTTCACCCTGTCCTTTTCTCAATAGTTTTCTTTTTCAACTTACAGTTTCTGAATCCTTCATAGGTGGGGGTAGGAGTGGAGAAGAGCTAAGGTGAGAATCAGCATCTGTACCCTCCAAAATAATGGGAGTGTGCCCTCCAAAATAATGGGAAATACAAGTCAAGTATTTTCAAGGATCTTCTTATCTTACTTTGGTTGGGAAATAGCAGTAAGTGGACCAGTAGATTTTTGCTGCTCAGCAAGAAGCAGTGGGAGAAATGGATAAGGGAGGAGTGAGATGATTCTCCTGTGGTATATACTCTTGTTCTCTATAAGTACACGTAAATGGTTCTTTGAGGTCCCTCTCACTTAGTTTGAGATGGGGGACATCATCTCTCTTCTAACCATCATGGGAAGGGAAAATCAGGGAAATGCATAATCCTCCAATAGCTCTATTCAGAGGAAATCCTCTCTCTGGACCCAGATCAATCCTTAGCCATTTTTTATATGTAAATAATAGATGGGTGAAGATCTGAGGGTTAAAGGAGTCTTTTGGCTTACAAGTTTTACCTTAATGAAATCTATTATCTCTACATTAGAATGTAAAGGTCCTTGCTATTTATTGTACTCAGCCAAAACAACAGAAAAATATCATTTAACATTATGTTGTATAGGAGAAAACACATATTTGATGTAACAACAGAAAAATGTCATTTAACATTCTGTTGTATAAGAAAGAAATGGCAGATGTGTGTTTGATGTAGTGAGGTGCCTATGAATGCAGGATAAGTGCATTTTTCTGGATGTAGGAGAGAAAATAGTACTTATTATTGTGAATTAAATGAATTTATGGCACCCCATAACACTATTGGAATATTATCATGTTCAAAAATCTGACGTCTACCATTTAAAAGAAATGTAAATCTTTGCTCAAATATATTTCAAAAAAGGAGTGCTAATGATGTGTGATAAATAGGAAAATTTCACCAAAATAATTTTACCCTCCTGTATTGCCAGAATTTTAGTGGAAATCACTCAAAATTTTTTGTCCTTGTATCCCACTCTTCTGTCCTTTAATTCTTTTCTTCCAAGAGTATCTCTGTACCCTTTCTAAATCTAATACAATTTAATTTAGCCTTTTCACTTCTCCAGTTGTTCACAAAAACTTTATCTCAGGAAGCTCAAGAGAAGCCCTGGTAGTTGTGTAAATACAAATAGAAACAATTTTAAAAGGTGAGAGAAAAATGAATGTGTACAGAAGTCATAAATGCTAAGACATTAGCAGTTTTGTCTCTGACATCTTATAACTATAATCTAATCTTTCTTTTTTCCCCCTCTTTTCTGTGTAGCCAAGACTGGTGAAACTAAGTCAGCACGTGAAGATGGAATCACTTCAATTTTAAGAGATAAAACCGGTTTTCCTGATGTTGTTTCCAAAAATAAATCAGGACCATCTACCAAAATCCAAAATTTTGTTTTTGATCATCCTTTACCAAAAATAATGACTACAGTGTTAAAACACTCAAAATATACTAAAAACGTCCGCTGGAACATTCCAGATCCTGCTCCTGTTTCCGTATTTCTTCCAAGTTCTCATCCAGTTTCTACTCCAGTTGAGAAAGAAATATACCAACCAAAAATTTTAAGAGCGCCCAAAAAGGTTGTAAAAGATGTTTATACTGATGAAAGGCTACAAGACATTTTAATTCTTTCTTCACGTTTCTCCAAACCTCTCATTGCTCCTTACTCAGTCACCACTCCCAAATCTTTACCAGAAAGCACAAGCTATATTTACCCACATATCTTGACAGATGTAAGTGTAAAGGTGTCGGGCCCTGCACCTAGTACCATACCTGCTAAACCAGAAAAACAGCGGTCTGATCAATTACCTCAAGGTTCTGGAGTGGTAGTAAATGTTGCTGAATTTCCAGCTGGTATTTTGCCACCACCGGCTTTGCCAAGAAAACCTCAGCGACAGTCTGTACTTGGTAAATACAATCTGAGCATGATCTGTAGTAATAGAGTCAAGTAGAGCCAAGGGAGTAGAAGGCCTTCAAATAAATGATCCCCCCCCCACCCCTGTTAGATTTATAGGGTGCAAAGATGGAATTACCTTCGGTCTACACGTTGAATTCTAGGGCCATAGGGCAATAATAGAAGGCTTGACCTTGAAGATCTGCCACAGCCCAAATGGGCACTACAGACCTTGGTAATGGGAACCAATAAGGGAATTCAAAGGATCAGAAAAGCTAAGGTAAAAGAGTAGTGAGAAGGAACAATCATTCAGGCAATCTAGATGAACTGTAGAAGGAGAACACCAGTGCTGATGGATTCATAGATAATACAAATTAATTAAATGACAAAAAAATATACTGAAGTCATACAACCTTCAAATGAATTTTTACAAATAGCCAAAAGTCATCTCATTTTTTCTTTTTCACAGAAGCTCGTGTAATGGAACGTGAAAATGAAGAAACTGTCCCAAAGCCAGCAAAATCTGTTAAAGGTAAATTCTAGGTTTATATAATTCTTTTAGAAACTGTATATAAAATTTTCTCCTATAAAAGTATTTGTGATTTTGCATGTATATGTATACATGTGTGATTCACACATCTCACCTCAACAGTTCCTTGAGTCATTTACTTAGCAGCTATTTTTAATGTATTGACCCTGGACCAGATGTTACTGATGTTGAGAGTATAAAAGCTGATGTGTTCTTAATCTAGGTGGGGCATACAGACATGCAATAACGTGAATTACCTATTTGCCATGTGATAGGCACTTTCTTAAGTACTCTGTTCTAGTTACCTGGCAGAAATAAATGCAACATATCTTTGAAGAAACAATATTCTACCTTAGACTTCACATTAACGTCTAAAAAAAAATCCTTCAAATATAGTATGTGGTAAACAATTTGCAATTACTAGGCACATAAATGGAAAGACAAACTGGATGCAAACAAGCAGAAACAATAAGCAGTTGAATCCTACCCAGAGGAGTACTAACTAGTTGTTAGGCTCATTAGACACAGATTTTAAAATAACCTGATGACTTATGGTTCTGCCCATATAGTTGCCCATGATTGAGTAACTTGTATAATTCTGGTGTCCGTGCTTTCAAGTATTTGGGGGTCTTTTGATTTCAAAATATTATGCAGGTACACACACTTGGGTTACATAAATTGCTTTTGTATATTTAAAGTCAGAGTTACAGATGTGTTCTTCACCCAGAAAGTGTGCAATGTACCTATGCAATATACTTGCTGTGTGAGAATTTTCCCATTCCTTCCCCCCCCCCTCTAATTTTATTGAGATTTGCTTCCATTTGAGCATATAGGTATTGGTCAAACTAGTTCTAATTTAGTTAGTTAATACATGTGGTGTTTGTTTTTCCATTCTTGTGATACTTCACTTAGGACAGTGATTTTCAACAAGTGTTCTGTGGCACACTGGTGTAACTTAAGCGGAACTTAGGTGTGCTGCAACAATTTTTAAAGATCAATAATTAAATTATTTTTGAAAGAAGTTCAAAACACAGTAAGTATTTTTTTTTTACTCTTTTTTGGGGGGAGGTCAACATATCAACATAATTTAAGTGTGCTGTGGAAGTTTAACTATAGGTTCAAGTGTGCCATGAGATAAAGAAAGTTGAAAAACACTGACTTAGGAGAATGGTCTCCGATTCTACCTAGGTTGTTACAGAGGATACTAGAGCTCCCTCCTTTTTATAGCTGAATAGTATTCCATGATGTACATATAACACAATTTATTAATCCATTCATGTATTTGTGGGTACTTTGGTTGTTTCCACATCTTTGCAATTGTGTTGTGCTGCTATGAACATTTGGGTGTAAGTGTCTTTTTAATAAAATGTCTTATTTCCCATTGGGTAAATACCTAGTAGAGGGATTGCAGGATCAAAAAGTAGGTCTATTTTAAGTTCTGCTGGGATTCTCCATATGGCTTTCCACAGACATTGAATTAGTTTACACAACCCTCAACAGTGTCTGAGTGTTCCTTTCTTTCTGCATCCATGCCAGCATGTGTTGCTTTGGGATTTTATAATGTGAGCCATTCTCATTGGGGATAGGTGATAATTCAGTGTGGTTTTGATTTGCATTTCTCTGATGATTAGAGACGATGAGCATTTTTTCATGTATTTGTTGAACATAAAGGTGTTCAGTGTGCCACAGAACACGTTTAGTCTACCTTCATAAGAAAAGTTTCTGTTCATGTCTCATGACTTTTCTAATGGTTTTATTTTATCTTTTCTTGTTGATTTTCTTGAGTTCTTTATAGATTCTAGTAAGCAGTCCTTATCGGATGTGTAGCATTCATATCCAATTCTCTCATTCTGTAGGTGTCCATTTGCTTTGCTTTTTTCCATTCTTGTGATACTTCACTTAGACGTGTTCTTGCCTATGCAGAAACTTATTAACTATTGAACTGATCAGGTCCCATTTATTTATTTTTGTTGTTGCTTCGATTGCCATTGGGTCTTCTTCATAAATTATTTCCCTGGGTTATTATCTATAAGAGTTTTCCCACACTTACATCTAAAAATTTTAGCGTTTCATGCCTTATGTTTAAATCTTTTATCCATCAGGAGTTAATTTTTTTTAATGGTGAGAAGGTGCAGGTCCTGTTGCTGTGGTTATTCAATTCTCCCAGTCCCATATATTAAATAGAGATTCTTCTCCCCAGTGTATGCTTTTGTCTGCTTTGTCAAAGATCAGAATGCAATATGAGGATGATTTCATCTCTAGAGTCTCTGTTTTGATCCATAGGTCTATCAACGTTTTTATTTTTATGCCAATACCATGCTCTTTTGATCACTATAGCCTTGTAGTATAGCCTGAAGTTTGATAAAATGCTTCCTCCAGATTTGTTTTTATTTCATAAGATTGAATTGGCTGCTTGAAGTTTTTTCTGATTACATACAAAGTGTAGAACTGTTTTCTCAAGATTTTTAAAATATGATCTTCCTATGTTAATGGGAATTGTATTGAATCTGTAAATCACCTTGGGCAAAATAGACATTTCAGTAATGTGATTCGGCCAATCTATGAGCATGATATGTTTTCCATCTATGAACACTCTCTGCAATTTCTTTCCTCAGTGTTTTGTACTTTTCCCTACAAAGATACTTCATTTCCTTTGTTAAATATAATTCCAAGGCATTTTATTTTCTTTGATCCTATTATGAAGAGTATTGCATCTTTGATTTGATTCTCAGCTTGACTGTTTTTGGTGTGGATGAAGATTACTCTTCTGTGTACATCGATTTGTACCCTGAGACATTGCTGTATTTATTTGTCAATTCCAGGCATCTCTTGGTTGAGTCCTTGAAGTTTCCTTGGTATAAGATCATATCATCAGCAAAGAATGTGAGAGTTCATCTGTTCTGATTTTTCATGTTGCCAGGGTTCTTTTGCTGATTTCTCCTAATTTGTAGTGTCTTTTCATTAACTCTAAGCTAAATGGTTAAGATATCTCTGAATTGTAGTTAGGAGATATTCTTTCTGGGTTTGAATAGGAAGAAGACATTAGATGGAATTCTAGTATCAGTGGTAACAGCAAATGCTAGATGAGATGTTCATTTTCCCTTCCCTGAACCTTGCTATATCCAGGGCTCAGTGAAATGTCAGTTGGAGGTTTAGAGTATAGCACTTCTGGCTCTGCTACAGTAGTAGAAGCTCTCAGGTGGGATCTTGTGGGGTGTGCAGCACTGGAGATTTGGAAGTGGAGTTACATGCCTGGGAGGAGGCTGGATACTCAGGGGTGGTGCAATGAGTTCTGGAGAAGGAACCCCAGGACCTAGGCTGGAGAGGGGACTGAGACTCAGTGACCAAATAGGACCTAGAATCTGGAAGTAGGTGTGTGGGGGGTGGTAGGACTATTCCAATCTGAATGACAGAGCCATAGGACAAGTTTGGAGACAGTTGCTCAAGCAGGGGGGATTGGGCTGAGCCAACTGTGTGGCAGGTTTGCCTAACTTCAGTTTGCCTAACTGAAGAAAATCTAACACTTCCTAGAGAGAAACAGCATCATCCAGATGCATTAAAATTGTTCATTCAGATTTAAAAATCACAAAGCATACAATAAAACAAGCTAAAATATCTGGAAAACCAATAGAAAGAAAGAGACAAAAGAGACAGACCCATGTTTAATTCAGATATTAGAGTTGAAAACAGGGTTTCTTTTTTTTGTTTTCATGGTTTTTTTGTTTTTGTTTTTTTGTTTTTTTTTTTGAGACAGAGTCTCATGTTGTCACCCTCAGTAGAGTGCTATAGTATTATACCTCACAGCAACCTCAAACTCTTTGGCTCAAGTGATTCTCTTGCCTCAGCCTCCTAAGTAGCTGGGACTACAGGCACCTGCCACAACGTCTGGCTATTTTTACAGGCAGGGTCTCGCTTTTGCTTAGGCTGGTTTAAAACCTGTGAGTTCAGGCAATTCACCCGCCTTGGTCTCCCAGAGTGCTAAGATTACAGGCGTAAGCCACCATACCTGGCCTTAAAATAGGGATTTTAAATTAACTATGATTACTATGTCTAAGAAAATAAAAAAGAACATTGGATAATTTCATCAGACAACTGGCATTTTTGTTTTTTAAAATAAGGGGCAAATAAAATTCTATAACACAAAAAAAACCATAAAAATTAATAATTCTTGGTTAATCTAGCAAGTGGACTATAGATTTTTATCTTCTCAAAGAACAAACTATTTGTTATATTTATCTTTTGTCTTTTCTTAATTTTTCAACTTCATTTAGTTCTACTCTGATTTTTTGCCTATTTTTGCCTTTTTCCTGCTTTGGGTTTGCTTCTCTCTCTCTCTCTCTCTTTCTCTCTTTCTTTCTTTCGTCTCACTATGTTGCCCTTGGTAGACTGCTATGGTGTCACAGCTCACAGCAACTTTAAACTTGTGGGCTTAAGTGATTCCCTTGCTTCAGCCTCCCAAGTAGCTGGGACTACAGGCACCCAACACAATGCCCAGCTATTTTTTGTTGCAGTTACCATTGTTTAGCAGGCCCGGGCTGGGTTCGAACCCACCAGTCTTGGTGTATGTGGCCTGTGCCCTAACCCCTGAGCTACAGGCACCAAGATGGTTTGTTCTTTTTTTAGTTGAGTTGTGATGTTTGTTTGTTAATTCGTGATCTAACATTTTGATGTAGGGGTTTAATGCTGTAGACTTTACCCTTAGCTCTGCTTTTTCTATATCCTGGAGATTTTGATAGCTGTGTCATTATTATTCATTTTACAAAAATTTTAAATTTTCTTCTTAACACATTGTTGACCAATCATGAGTTAACTTGCATTTTCATGTCCAAACATTGTTGACAAGTTAAGTTGTGTTTGCATTTGCATTAACTATTGAAAAAAAAAATTTTTTCTTCTGCAATTTTTGGTCAGGGTTGGGTTTGAACCCACCACCTCTGGCATATGGGGCTGGCGCCCTACCCCTTTGAGCCACAGGCACCACCCCAGCTATTGAAAATTTTAAAACACACAGTAACGTAGTATATTGTAAAAAGCTTTCTTGATCATGTTCATTTGTGTTCACTTTATCATATAAAAGTTATTTTTCTAGGTATTCAGGTTTTATCACATTTCTAGTATAGCAAATACTAGATGAATTGTGATGGTGAGAAACTTTTCAATGAATTATATGCAGATGCTTTATCTGATTGTCCAAGTGATTTTGAAATATTTTGTGGTGATCTGGAACATGAGTTTATTGAAAGACAGTTATGAATCTACTATTAGACCACTAAAATGGAAAAAGAAATATAATAGATTCTGATAGTGAAAGTGATTTTAAAGAAGAGTGGATTTAAAATGATATTACACCAAACTTGGAAGATTATCCAAAATTTTGGGTGTAACTGTTGAACTTAGTGATCCACAGAGTATCAATGAAGTGATGGATTTATTTTTTGATAATGATTGAAGTTTATTTACATTGTTTTACTTTCTTATTCAATTGGGGAATAATAGCCAGTAACATGGGATACCTTTTGTGTAAAATTGCTGGTCAACAATGTCTTAATTTCATCATTGACCCAAAGACATTCAGCAGCAGGTTGTTTAATTTTCATGTACTTGTATAGTTTTGAGAGTTTCTCTTGGAACTGATTTCTAGGTTTATTCCACTGTAGTCTGAAAGGATAACTTGGTATGGTTTCAGTTTTTTTTCAGAATTTGTTGAGACTTACTTTGTGGCCTAAGATATGGTCTATCTTGGAAAATGTCCCATGTGCTGATGAGAAGACTGTATATTGTATAATTTGGAGGTACAAAGTTATGTAACTGTCAGGCCCATTTGTTATGCTGTCCTATTTAAGTCTAAGTTTTTTGTTGATTTTTTGCCTCAATGACCTGTATAGGCCTGTCAGTGGAGTGTTGAAGCCTCTCACAATTAATGCATTGCTGTTTATTTCTTTTGTTATTTCTAGAAGTATTTGTTTTATGAATCTGGGAGCTCTGATGTTAGGTGCATTTATATTTAAGGTTGTTATCTTTTTGTTGAATCAATTCCTTTATCATTGTATAGTCACCTTCTTTGTCTCTCTCTCTTTTTTTTTAACTATTGTTAATTTAAAGTCTGCCTTATCTGATAATAGCTACTCCTGTTCACTTTTGGTTTCCATTTGTGTGGAATATTTTATTCCTCCTTTTGACTCTGTGAGACTCTTTATAAGTCAAGTGGGTCTCTTGGAGACCACAGATAATTTGGCTTTTTTTTTCTTTTTAGCCATTTTGCCAATATATAGCTCTTAAGTGGGGTATTTAGACTATTTAAATTAAATGTTAATAATGATGTGTGAGATAACATTTCAGACATTATGTTAATTGTTACTTACTTGCTTTGTATTCTTCCTTATGTTAATGTTTTACAAAAGCTGTGAGTTTTTCTTACTCTTGGACATTTTTATACTAATGAACACTAACTTTTTACTTTGATGTTTAAATTCCCTTGAGTATTTCTTGTAGGGGTGGTCTGGTGGTAACAAATTCTCTTAGCATTTGCTTGTCTGGGACAGAATTTATTTCTCCTGCATTAATGAATCTTGGTTTTTCAGGATACAAAATTCTTGGCTGACAGTCATTCTAATTAGGAAGATATAAAGGTAGGATCTCAATCTCTTTTGGCCAAAGACTTCTTCTCAGAAGTCTACTGTTAGTCTTATGGGTTTTTCTTTGTATCTTACTTCATGTTTTCATTTCACAGTTCATAGGATTTCCTCCTTTATGCTAACTTTAGCCAGTCTAATGACTATGAACCTTGGTGATATCCTTTTTCTAATGAATCTTCCTGGAGTTCGTTGAGTTTCTTGTGTCTGAATGTCTAACTGTCTAGGTAAGATCATGGAAGTTTTTCTCCATTATTTCCTCAAATAGGTTTTTACAAGCTATTTGCTTTTTATTCTCCCCCAGGCATACCTATGGTTCTTATATTTGGGCATTTTACATTCTCCCAGATTTCTTTCAGATATTATTCATTTATATTTGTTCTTTTCTTATTTTTGAGAGACTAGCTTAATTTAAAAGCATTGTATTCAAAGACTGAAATTCATTTTTCTACTTCATTTAGACTGTTGTTAAAATTTTCCACTGTATTTTGAGATTCTCTAAATGATTTTCATTTTCAGAAGTTCTATTATGTTTCCAAATAATATCTATTTCTTTAGTGAATTTTTCATTCACGTCTTAAATTTCTTATTTTTGGTTTTAAATAAGCTTTATCAGAAATGAAATAAGAGACATTACACTTCATACATTATAATAGAAAGATAGAAAATCATCTAAGACTACTATGACATGTCTTGGCTTACAAACTAGAATATCTGAAAGAAATGGATAAATTTCAGAAAATATACAACTTCCCAAGCTTAAATCACAAAAAGAGATCAGAATCATGATTTAAGGATATAATAGGGGGTCGGATTAAAGATGGCGGCTGAGTAACAGCTTCCCTGTAACTGGGCCTGGCGAATCTGAGGAGACAAGACTCCAGACATCTCTGGCCGGTGGGATCTGCCTACAATCATCCCTTTGAGGACACAGAGAGCCAGCAAGGGACTTCTGGACCCCAGGAGCAAGACAAAAACAGTGGAAAACTGGCAAGTGGCTGCGTGTGTTCGATCAACCTAATCACGCCGGCAACCGTGAGTACAAGCAGCAGTGAGACTGCAAACCGGAAAGGCCTTACCTGTGAACTTTTTTGGTGTTCTTGGACTT
>CAUYPK010064526.1:0-26929 GCA_963574355.1 Loris lydekkerianus
TTCTTAGAGTTTCATAGTTCTCTTTATAGAGATCTTTCACGTCCTTTGTTAGATAAACTCCAAAATATTTCATCTTCTTTGGCACTACTGTGAATGGAATAGGTCCTTAACTGTTTATTCAGCTTGACTGTTGTTGGTATATATAATGGCTACTGATTTATGAATGTTGATTTTGTAACCTGAGACGCTGTTGTATTCCTTGATCATTTCTAAGAGTTTTGTAATAGAATCCCTAGTGTTTTCCAGATATACAATCATATCATCTGCGAAGAGCAAAAGTTTGATCTCTTCTGACCCTATATGGATACCCTTGATCGCCTTTTCTTCCCTAATTATGGTGGCTAAAACTTCCATTACAATGTTTAAGAGCAATGGAGACAGTGGGCAGCCTTGTCTGGTTCCTGATCTGAGTGGAAATTATTTCCATTTAACTCCATTCAATACGATATTGGCTGTGTGTTTGCTGTGGATGGCCTCTATCAGTTTAAGAAATGTCCTTTCTATACCAATTTTCTTAAGTGTTCTGATCATGAAGGGATGCTGGATATTATCAAAAGCTTTTTGTGCATCATTTGAGAGAATTATATGGTCTTTGGTTTTTAATTTGTTTATGTGCTGAATTATACTTATAGATTTATGGATATTGAACCAGCCTTGAGACCCTGGGATAAAACCTACTTGGTCATGATGTATAATTTGTTTGATGTGTTGCTGGATTCTGTTTGTTAGGAGAATCTTGTTGAATATTTTTGCATCTATATTCTTTAGTGATATTGGTCTATAATTTACTTTTCTTGTTGGGTCTTTTTCTGGTTTGGGGATCAGGATGATGTTTGCTTCCTAGAACGTGTTGGGTAGTCTTCCTTCTTTTTCTACCTTTTGGAACAGGTTGAGTAATATAGGTACTAATTCCTCTTTAAAGGTTTGGTAGAATTCTGACATGAAGCCATCTGGTCCCGGGCTTTTCTTTTTAGGGTTTTGTATGGTTGATGCTATTTCCGAACTTGATATGGGCCTGTTCAACATTTCCACTTGATTCTGGCTAATTCTTAGAAGGACGTGCTTCCAAGTATTGGTCAATTTCCTTCAGATTTTCATATTTCTGAGAATAAAGTTTCTTATAATGTTCATTAAGGATTTTTTGAATTTCTCAGGAGTCTGTTGTTATTTCATCTTTGTTGTTTCTGATTGATGAGATTAGAGATTTTACTCTTTTTCCTGGTTAGGTTAGCCAAAGGTTTATCTATTTTATTGATGTTTTCAAAAAACCAACTTTTTGATTTATTGATCTGTTGTATAATTCTTTTGTTTTCAATTTCTTTTAGTTCTGCTCTGATTTTGGTTATTTCTTTTCTTCTACTGGGTTTGGGGTTGGAGTGTTCTTCCATTTCCAGTTGCTTGAGATGTTCCATTAAGTTGTTAACTTCCTCTCTTTCCATTCTCTTGAGGAAGGCTTGCAGTGCTATAACTTTCCCTCTTAGGACTGCCTTTGCGGTATCCCAGATGTTCTGATAATTCTTATGTTCACTGTTGTTTAGTTCCAAAAATTTGGCAATTTACTTCTTACTCTCATCTCTTACCCAGCTATCATTCAGCATAAGGTTATTTAACTTCCATGTTTTTTATGAGTATGCAGATTCCTGTAGTTATTGAGTTCAACTTTTATTCGATGGTGTTCCAAGAAGATGCACGGAATAATTTCTATTCCTTTAAATTTGCTCAGGTTAGACTTGTGACCTAAGATGTGATCGAGTTTGGAGCGTGTTCTGTGGGCTGATGAGAAGTATGTGTATTCAGTATTGTTTGGGATGAAATGTTCTGTATATGTCTGCTAAATCCAAATGTTGGATGGTTAGGTTTAAATCTAAAATTTCTTTTCTCAGCTTCTTATTGGAGGATCTATCCAACACTGCCAAAGGCGTGTTGAAATCTCCAACTATTATGGAGCTGGAGGAAATCAAGTTGCTCATATCTGTTAGAGTTTCTCTTATAAATTGAGGTGCATTCTGGTTAGGTGCATAGATATTAATAATTGAAATCTCATTATATTGAGTATTACCCTTAACAAATATGAAGTGACCATTCTTATCCTTCCTTACTTTTGTTTAAAGCCTATTGTATCTGCAAATAAAATTGCAACACCTACTTTTTTCTGATTATTATTTGCCTGAAATATGGATGACCATCCTTTCACCTTGAGTCTGTATTTCTCTTTTAAGTTAAGATGTGACTCTGATATGCAGCAAATATCTGGCCTGAATTTTTGTATCTAGTCAGCTAACCTGTCCCTCTTTAGAGGACAGTTTAATGTGTTCACTTTAATGGAGAATATTGATAAGTCTGGTAAAATTTTGGGTATCGAGTTTTTTGAAAGTCCAGTAGACATTTTTAATCTTTTCACCACTGTGGAAGTTGGAGTTGGATCAAAAGTTTCTGAGTGAGTTTACTTTTGTGGTAGAGGATTGGGCTGGTCATTATGGAGGATAGGTCTGAGAATATCCTGAAGAGCTTGTTTGGTTATGGCAAATTTCTTCAACACATGAATGTCATTAAAGTATTTAATTTCTCCATCATAAAGGAAACTCAGTTTACTTGATACAGGATCCTGAGTTGAAAGTTATTTTGCTTAGGAGATTAAAAGTCGATGACCACCCTCTCTGGCTTGAAAAGTTTCAGCAGAGAGATCTGCAGTAATTCTAATATTCTTCCCTTTGTAGGTAATGGATTTCTTATATCTGGCTGCTTACAGAATTTTCTCCTTCATATTAACGTTAGTGAAGTTAATTATGATATGCCTGGGCGATGTCTTATTTGGACTGAGTTGTGCTGAGGTTCTCAAACTGTCTGCTATTTGAATTTCAGAATCTCTTGGCATGTCTGGAAAATTCTCTTTCCTAGTTTCATGGAGAAGGGCCTCTGTGCCTTGCGAGTCTACTTCATCACTTTCAGGGATTCCAAAGAGGTGGATATTAGCCTTCTTTGAATTATCCCAGAGTTCTCTGAGAGAATGATTTGTTTTTGCTCTCCATTTCTCTTCGTCTTTGAGAGTTTGGGAGCGTTCAAAGGCTTTGTCTTCAATGTCAGAAACCCTTTCTTCTTGCTCCACTCTGTTACTGATGAATTCTACTGTATTTTTCAGATCTTTGAGGGCTGCAAATTACTGTTTCAGTGCATCCAAACTTTGGTTGTTTTGTCTTTAAATTCGTTAAATTCTTCAGACAACTTTTGAATTTTTCCTTGAATTTCTAATTCTGACTTTTGAATTCTCCTTGAATTTCTAATTCCAAATTTTCCTCCATTCTATTAATATTGTTTGCAATCCAAATTGTGAATTCGATTTCTGACATCTCGGCCAGCTGTTTATGAATGGTATCTTCAGTTACATCTGCCATATCTTTCCTTGGGGGGGTTGATCTATTCTGGTTATTCATGTTACCAGAGTTTTTCTGCTAATTCCACTCCATGATTATGTTACACCATTTGACTTTTCCCCTGGATCTTTGTCGAGGACCTGTACAGTGCTATGGCCTGAGAAACTGGGGCCCTGTTTGGTGTGGTGGGGCTAAGTGGTTCTGTTTTGTTTTAAGCTGGTCTCTGTTCTACCCTAGTGAAACAGTTACTCTGGGTTGAAGTCTCAGCTGTGCAGAAATACCAACAATTGAGTCACCCCACCCCCGCACAGGCAACAATTGGAAAAGGAAAATCAAACCTTCCTACAACCACACACTCAGGGCACCACCTGAATAGTTCTCAGGCATTTGGCTCAGTTCAAAAGGTTCAAATCAATTGTCTCAGTCAGCACCTGTCTCAGGTGGGAGAGTTTAAAAGGTCTCTAGCAACTGAATCATAGGGGTCTGGTTACTACTCTGATATGGCTTGCTCCTGAGCTCCGTGGAGTCAGGAGGATCCACCCAGCAAATAGTTCAGTCTGGGAAGGTTGGTGCCTCCTTTCCCGCCTTACACCTCTGTCACACCCAGTCACTGACAGTCCCACAGGACTTTGACCCAGTTGCCTGTAGTGAATAGATCCTCCAGGGGTTTGCACCTGCCTGAATCATAAGGAAATCTATTTCTCCTCAGTCTGGCCACCACGCTCTGTCTCTATCTAGCAGGGGGAGGTGAGGCCTGATAATCTCGGGTGCTTGATGGAGTCTCGGGGGTGTTCACTCAGTTCCAGCCCTGCCCTGATTTATGTTACTGACAGACCAGAACAGAACAAGTTTGCAGGAATTTGTTTCTGTCCCTGTTAAATTCCCCTGCAGAAAAGAAGCTGTTTTGAGTTCCCAGAGCCTGCACCTCAGGCTCTGTCTTTGCTCTTGCAGGTTTGTATTCGTTTACCTGTCAGTTCTAGCATCCTGTCTTCCTTTGTCTATCGGCTGATGATCCCCTGAGGGCTGGTGCATCTTAGGCTCAGTAAAGCGGTCCTCTGGGTCAGTCCCACCCTGGGAACTTCCTGGCTCTGCGTGTGCATTTCTAGTCACCGTGCTCCACCCAGGCCGGTACCACCTCAGGCAAACCCTTTACTCACAGGGCCTGCGTTTCCATCCCAGATTTGTTCCATGGTGGTTGCCACCTGAGTAGATGTCCTGCCTCCTCCGGTTGCCCAGGGAGACAGGGGGTGTGGCTTTGGAATATCTGGTAATGCTCCCTATTGTTGCTAAAAGACAGCTGCTGCTCTGCGCCTTAGGGCACTGCCACTCTGGTGTGGTTCTCTCTCAGCCAACCATCCTCTCCTCACTCCCATGTCCCAGAAATAGCACTGACCAGCTGCAGTTTAGGCCCTGTCCATACCCCTTGAGAAATCACCCAAGAATCTGGACTCTTGGGGGACAGGCCTCCAGACCTCAGAGTGAGATTGGAGGGGAGTGCTGGAAGCTCAGAGTTGTAGGTAGAGAATATATATACAGTTTTATACAGTTTTATGCCTGGTAGGAGAACGCCGTGGCACCCTAGTTGGGGAGGTAGGTCCAGTTTTTAGAGAGTCTTTCCCATGGAGTGTAGTGGGAGGACCTTTGAACTCTGCTTGTTTGTTTTTGCATCATTCTGAGCCGTTCTCGTGGGGGAGGAGACTCCTGTTCACTTGGTGATGGTTTTTGTACCTTTTGTTTGTATTCTTGCAGTCGTAGCTTGCCTCAGCGGGGTTGATGTGCATTCTTCAACCTTCTCTCTTGGTGCAGCTCTAATCCTCCAGGTACTTGCTAAATTTCTGTCCTTTAACTCTCCTTCTGGACGGGAGCCTCTGTGGAAAGCTGGCTTCAGTCAGCCATCTTGTCTCTGCCCCTTCATATCTTTATTTTGTAAGATTTTTTCAAGTTTTTGTTTAAAATCTTGTATTAAGAATTTCATTCCTGCTATCAAGTTTCAAAATTCCAAAAGCTGTTCCTTCTTTTATCCCTTTCTTCCCTTCCTTCCTCCCACTATTCCTCTCTCCACCCTCTATTCTTCCCTCCTCCCTCCCTCCCTCCTTTGTCCTTTGATCTTTCTCATTATTTAAGGATCTTTTAAACTATCTTCTTACTTTCTTCTTGAATGCCCTATTCTTACTTATCTCTCTGAAACTATTGATCATGGCTTTGTTTGCAGTTCTTCCTACAGTCTCAGATTCCTTTGAGGACTTCTGTTTGTTTATTACTTGTATGTGCATCTTCTAAGTGACATGCTTTTCTCAGGTTCTGCTAGTTCTTGGTAACTGCTCACAAGGAGTGGAGGCCGACCACCTTGTGGGAAGCTTTCCTCCCATATTGTGAAGACCTCGTCTTCAGGATTGTTCAGTTGACACCCACTTTACCTGCTCACTCTTTAAAGTGCTCATCTTATTACAACCCCTTTTTGTGGAAAGTCTCTCTCTCCTGGGACTAAACAGGGCTGTCATTGGAGCAGGTGAAATTCGGCCAGCATGGTGTTATCCGCATTTGATTTTCCTTCAGATTATTAGACAATTGAATATGTGTACATCTGGAGTCACAAGCTCTCCAGTTACATCATACTCCCCAGCCCTCTCTGTTCCTCTGTAGCTACAAGGAGGAGAAAAATAAGAATAAGCAGCTCCCTCCATAGAGGGGCGGGCATGAGCACTGTGACCTTCCCTGTGACTGGAGTAGGTGCATATGACAAGCCTGGGTAGGATTCCCTTTGCCTGGGGTGTCTACAGGGGGTTCACAGAGACGGAGTCAGAAAGACCTCACATAGAATAGGCATAAAGCATGTTAGACTGGATTGAAATGAACATTAGAAACATTCTGAGTATTGTGTTACCTGTCCTATTAAATCAGGTGTTCTGACCCAGTAATTTTTATAACTTAACTGATTTGAGTATGTTTGTGGGCATAAATTAAATACAAAACATCTAATTTGGACCCTTGTTATTTCGTTTGGAGACTGTGTATTGATCTAAACCTACTTTGCAGAATTTCATTGTTAATCTTGAATTTCTTTAAGCAAGTAAAATATAGAAGACATTTATGTGGAAACTTGTAACAAATTGCATTTGGCACAATCCCTGGGTACTATTTAGTTATGCCAGCTCTTTTTCTCTGTTTTGTTTGATGGTTAAACCAATTTGATTTAGAGCAAGTACAAGACGTTCCCACTAGAGGGAGGAGAAGTGCTAATTTTGAGTCTTAGGTTGGTAACTGCCCCTTTCCTGAGAAACCACTTCTCTCATTACACATAAACTATGCCTGGAAAAACAACAGTAATTCCTTTCACTTTTATTTAAATGTCTGCTCCTCTAATGGGAAAACAAAAGACAAAATGTGGAACATTTCTAGGTCAAAGTAGCAAATCTTTAAAAGTGGCTAATTTCTTGCTTCAAGAATTCTAAATACAGCCCTGGGGTCAGAAAAATATTCAAAGAAAGACCTTAGTGATCAGAGAATTCAATCTCTTGCTTTAATAGTTGTGAAATATGAGGCCCATAGAGGGAGCTGCCCTGCCCAGGTCATATAATTTGTCAGCGGCAGATGCATGACGTATTAGGGGTTCTGCAGATCTTTCCAGTGCTCTTTATAATGCAATGGACCATGTCAGCATGTTTATTGCAGTAAATGTGCACGTGTGTGTAATATATACATGTAGTTTCTTCCTGGTGAGGTTTATGATTTGAGATGTGGCAGTGAGAAATAATCTGAAGCTTTCCTGCATCCTTGTTTATTTGTTCTTAAAATCTCCCCACCCTTCTTCCCTTATTATATTTATAAAACTAGAGGGAAATGGCACTGCTTTGGATGCAGCTAATGGATTCTGCAAGGTCCAAGCTCTTGTAATGATTGAGCAATCACCCAAATACCATGGTTTAGAAAACACATCATAAACTTTTCTGTGGAGTCTCCAAAATTTTCATTAACCAATATGACATTAATGGTTGGGCTTATTTTGTCATAATTGAGGGTGTGACCTATTTCTCTAAAATAATGAGGCATTCAGGGGAGCTATCAAACTTCACTTTTGGCTGAACCTTGTCTGTAACTTCTTCCAAATCTAATGCATTTATGTTCATTTTTTTTAGGTGGGAAAGATTATTTTCTGAGTTTTAATAAAAAACAGACAAATTTCAAATACCCCAAATTTTCTACTATGAAGTTGGTATTAAAAAATCTATCACCAAATGTGTACTCATATGAAGGCATAACAAAATAGTTCTTTCAATATTTCAATATGTACTAAGAACTTAACAATTTCAATATGTACTAAGAACTTTCATTAAGAAGTTCCCCTCTTGCCTCTAAATATCCTGAGTAGTAGCTTGAATCTATTTCTACCTGAAGAGAGCTTACATTAAAAGTTGGAGTTAGGAAGGTTGGACTTACATTTATAAGGTCAAATGCAAGCAGAACTGTGGTCATTCTTTTAATTAAGAAGTTATTAATTCTTACTCTTTTACGTGCATAGCTATGAATTAATGAACAAAGGAACTGGCTGCAAGCAGAGGCAGGTGTCATTTCTACCCAAGTGGATGCACAACCTTGGAAACTTGCACTTCGTAGAACTTGAGTTTTCCATTTGCTAAAGGTGAAGATTGGCATGGAACAGGACAAGAGCCCCTCCATTTCTTGTGAGCCATCATTTCAATTGCATAACAAATAGAATTTACTCACAGTCCTAACTCCTGTTTAATGTTTCACAGGGTCGTGATGCAGGATATTCTTTTTTTGTGCCTTCTTGCTACTGTTATAATGACTTGGAAAAGCATGGTTTTGGTATATAATGAGTTCCTCAATGCATTGATTCCCACAACATCTTAAGTAAATCATCAGGTATAGAAGGAACCCCCTTTAAGTTCCCCAGAGAAATCAAAGTGACTTATAATTTATCTAACAAGTGACCATTTCTCTCACTCCCTCTCAGTCTAGCCCACGTGATCTCCATGGGGAAA
This sequence comes from Loris lydekkerianus, assembly GCA_963574355.1. NCBI lineage: Eukaryota > Metazoa > Chordata > Mammalia > Primates > Lorisidae > Loris > Loris lydekkerianus. The sequence goes on from CAUYPK010064526.1 coordinate 8,375, forward strand.
TCCCACAGTCATCTCTTCCCAGGTATTTTTGCTGTCAGAACACTTTACCGCCCCCTGCAGTCTACACTTTGTGCAGCACCTGATACCATCCGTACAAACCTCCATTCACATTGACTCACCCACCTGTTCATCTCACTTGGGGCTTTGTTCAGGCCTCTCTTGCTCCCAAGGGAGCCCTTCCACGTCACTCAGTCTCAAACGACGTCTTTCATTGCTCTCCTCCCCTGGGCTCCAGCTCCTTCCTGCCTGTCTGCATCTGTGTCTGTGCCCAAGCCTGTGTCTACACCATGGCCACCATCATTACCACATCTGCGTCTCATTCACAGACACATGGGCCCCCAGATCATCTGTGCCCAAGCCTGTGTCTACACCATGTCCACCATCATTACCACATCTGCGTCTCGACCACAGCTACATGGGCCCCCAGATCCACATCTCTGTCTAGACTCACCTCCATCTGTGATGTGCGTGTATGTTTGTGTGAAGGTAGAGACCGTGTTTTGCCCATTGTTACCATCTTAGTGTCTAGAGCAATGCCTGACAAACAGTAGGAGCTCTATGAATATTTTTCCAATGAATGTGCACATTTCCTGTAGTGCCTGTCAGACCTGAACTGGGATTCAGATTTTGGCTCTTACTAGCTCTGTGGTAGTGGACCAGTTGTTTAACTTCATTGAGACTCCACTTACTCATTTCTAATTTGAAAATGTCACCATTTCCCTCAAGGGTCTGTTGTGAGGATGAAATTAGAAACTATTGTGAAAAGGAGCTTTCTCAGCCTCGGCCAGAAAAGGCCCCTAGTTAAGGTCAATTCCCTTTTTCCTTCTCCTATTTTGTTGAGAACACCCAGATTTTCATGCGTTTTCCAGCATCAAAGAGAAGCACACCTATTAATATTCACTCCTGGTTGTTTTTAAAGTCAGAGAATTGAGACTCTCCAGCTACAGAAGAAGATCAGATAGACTTTAGTTTCCACAGCAAAAACTGTCACAAAGCAGAGACCCAAGACTGCATGGTGATGGAAATGGATTCTTCCCCAAAGTCAAGACAATGGTGTTTTATTATTTAATTTTATTAGTAGAGAAAAATCAAGGGTTAAGGTTTACACTTCTGCCATCTAGGTATCATGAGCTTAATCTTTACCTCCCCACCCAACACAAGTGACCTTATTTTGTCAATTAAAAACTCTTAAAAAGGCCTCTTTCCTTTTATAGTTAAAAATGAAATACTCTTGAAATGGAGAATGCACTTCCCTTGGAAAGAGTACCCACTCTAGTAAAGAAAAAAAAATTAGCAGAAATGTGCTAACAGTTTCACACACATCAATGTGCATATTGCTCATATTGTCATACCCAGCAAAGGAACCCCTAAAGGCCCCTAACTGTCTCGACCTGAGTCCCCACACATCTTAACACCACCCCGCCCACCTTGGGTTAATTCTGAGAACAGGTTGCAGAACACGGAAGTTCTCTCGGAGTTCCCTGGCTCCCTTGCCAGACAATAGTGAACTCACTCAAGCAGAATTTCCCGGGTTCTATAACCCCCCTGAACTTACCCCAACTCCCTAGCCACAGGCAAAACAATGGTGAAAAGCTTAGTCAAACTTAGTTTCCCAGGCCAAGTTTGTCCCCATGCCAGCTGAACCCCCTGACTCGCTATAACCCTTCCCTTGTGCCGACCGCCATGCTGTAGCCCCCCTGAGCCAACTCTGTAACCTCGCCCCCTGAGCTAACTAACTGCCGTGTTCTGCTTTTGTTTCTGCTTGCTTGCATGGCAACAAAAATGGTATAAAAGTCAACCTGCCCCTCACTTCAGCGCCGTTTGCCCTTCAGGCCGCCCACCTGTGCAGGTATAATAAATAACCGTCTGATTTATACCTCAAGTGGGGTCCGAGTCTTTCTTACAGGTGGTAAATAATTACAACAACATCAAACCTATGAATCAGCTCCTACTACTGGATCTGTCTTGACATTACAGAACCAGCCCAAAGCCGTGTGGCTAATTAATGACTGTCCTGGAATTCATCACATTCGTCTGATCCCAGAGTCAGTGAAGGCTCCCAAACATGGGGCCGTGGTGCTCACAAATGATGACAAGTCAGCCTCAAGTGACTGTTGCATCTAAAACACAAAAAAAGAACCAAAACCAAAGCAAAACCTAACAAATAAAAACTAGAAGTGTGTAGCATTCTATTTGTGGAGTTTTATTATAATTATTTGTAGGTGGCTCTTTGATAAGTCATCTGAGTTTGTCCTTGGTAGCAACAGCATAAGACAGTATCACTTTTCAGATGAAGCGTGAGAAGTTATACGGCTTTGCTGAAGGTCTCTAATGAATAAGAAGTGGAGACTGGAATTCTGCCTCCGGAAGGTGGACAGGGATTTTCAGTGTACTGTGGCACCCAGAGGGAAACGGTGGAGACTTTAGACTTTCAGGCACACTGAAATACCATGAGAGGATGTGAGGGGTGCCAGATAAATTTTTAGAGATCATTAATTAAATAATTTTCAGAAGAAGTTGAGAGCACAGTAAGTATATATTTTTAAAATCTTCTTCTCCTTATCATCATTCTTCTTCTTCATCAAAATAATTTAAGTGTGCTGTGGAAATTTAAGTACAGGTTCAAGTGTGCCGTGAGATAAGAGGTTAGAAAACATCTACCAGGTAGATCCTTGCTCTTTCCACCATTGTTCTTGGCCTTTCCAGGGAAAATACTTCTGCTCCATTGTTGCAGACTCAGGTGAGCATCTACAGACCCCTTCTAAGCTGGGTCACTTCAGCAGCTGCTGGGCGCACACAGTGTTGAGACAAACTCAGATACAATGTCCGCCTGCACCCAGCTTTCATTCTAGGGGACAGACAGGTATCACAGAAGCATCCCCGGAGGATGTCAGGCAGTGTGAGTGCTGTGAACAGAAGTCACAAACGTGAGCGGGGAGGGGTACCCGAGGGAAACGGTGGAGACTTTAGATCAGGTGGTGTAGGAAGTTGGCTTTACTAAAGAGCCGTTCGGTCCCTCCAAAGAAGTGTAGAAGCCAGCCAGGGCACTAGCAGGCTTCCAGCGGCTGACATGGCAAAAATTATTTATGGTGTCAAAGAAAAAATTCTTTTAAAGAGCCATCTGTTTTCTGAATGTGAGGAGCTGTCTGCTGCGCACTGAACGGTGTTTGCTGAGAACAGTGAGGCATAACCGGAGGAGAGGCACATCGCACACCCTGGAGGCAGAGGCCCCGCTGGGCGGCAGGGATGGCAGAGCTGGTGCACGTGGGAATCTGGCCCCTGCCTTCTCACTAAGACCTGGGCTGAGCCTGCTTTTGGCTTAAAGTAGTCTTTCTCGAAAGACTGCAATCTTCCTGGCAGCTATCACGCATTTTTATCATATTTCCCAGAAGCACTCAGATTCTCAGGGTCCATATACGTGAATTATCTATAGAGCAGTTAAATGTCACGAAGTTGTACAAGCCTTTTCAATTAATAGGATTCATAAGTGCTCCCTGGAAGTCAGTTCTGTGGAATCCATTCTTTTCCCTACTTGACATTTATGTAGCCTCTTTAACATTTAAAATATATTATCTCATTTTATTGTCACAACAAGCCTGTGAAGTAGTTCAGTGGAAAAAGATATTACCCCTTTTCTCCCTCTCTTTCCCTTCCTTCCTTCCTTCCTTCCTTCCTTCCTTCCTTCCTTCCTTCCTTCCTTCCTTCCTTCCCCTCCTTCCCTCTCTCCTTCCTTCCTTCCTTTTCCGCCTCCTCCCTGCCTTAGGAAATAGAAAGATAAATGGTATTTGATATGATGGAACCTGCTGAAATTCTAGTGACCCGCCTCTAAAAATAACAAGATACATTTTCCATCCATCAAAATCAACAAATACAGAAAGCAGAATGTTTGCTTGCCAAGAAGAAAATATAAGACAGCACCCCCTGTAAAAAAGATGCAAAGCCTAATGAAACGCCGCTTGGGAAAATGCTTCAAGAAGTTTTAAGATGTGTTTACCTTTTGACACCAACATTTTAATTGTAAGAAATCTCCCCAAAGGCACAGTAGTTAGAACTGCAATAAAAGTTAATAAACCAAAAATATTTATTTCAGCATTATTTATGAGGGCAAAATTTCCAATAAAGTTAATTGGTTAACCATAGGGAATTGTTCGGGCAGGCTACAAGGCAGGGGCTGGAAGGAATATTAATTATGCCATCTTTGGGAACAGGACATTCTGCTCTCTGGAGGAGAGCTTGGCTGCACCCAACCATTGGCCAGAGATAACTTGACCTCCTGGCCTCTTACTTCTTGCCAGAACAATCCCCAAATCCCAGAGGTGGGGCAGGTGAGAGCTGTGTGTAGACTAGAGCCAGTGGTGTCAGCTGCTGGGGCGGGTGGAGCCTGAGGCCAGGGCAGCTGCTTCTGCTCGTTCTGGTAAAATCCCTTAAGAAAGCGATATCAAGGCTAGGTCCAGGGTGCTGGCTCTGGGTGGAGGCATTGAGGCCCTTGCTGCGACTGAAGATGCTCTCTGGGGTCCTTTTTGCTCCGAGGGTTCCAGGACCAGGTGGATCCTCAGCTAGCTGAGTAAGTGGAATAAACCATGGCCCTCCACTCTTGGACTCCTGGAGTCTGGGATGCCCCCTTTACCATCATGAATCCAAGTCCCTGCTGTCCCAAAGTGTCCTTCCTTGGGGTGGCCCTGGAGTTTGTCTTTACACACCTTCCCTTTGCCACCTTCACTGTGTTTTGTTTTAAATGTTGCCCTGACCCACCAACAACTAGAGTAATCCTTCCAGAAACAGCCTCCTGCCGGCAGCCCCTACTGGGAGGTCGTTTTGCTCCCTCCCCTCTTTGACTGCTGCTTCCTGCTGAGTGTGTGCTTGTCCCGGTCTCCCCTCTCACCCCGTCCTGCTTTCTGATCCCTGCTCCATGTGAGCTTCTGTAGTGGACTCTTCCCCAGTCCTGTGGGCGCACCTGCCTGCCTTCCTCTCAGTTTTCAAGGAACTGTGTCTGCCACAATTCAACCTCCTGTTGACCTTGGTTTCAAATCTATTAATTCTTTTAAAAATGTTTTGGTTGTTTGTTTTTGAAGTAATACATATATAGGCTAAAAATGAAAAGAGAGCATAAAAAGTATACAACGTAAGTGAGTCTCCCTCCCGCCGCAGACCCTGAGCCCCCGGTCCCAGGGCTGGCGAGCACCGTTTCTTGTGAACCCTTCCAGAACACGTCCGTGCTCCATGTAAGCATCCACATTCTGGTTTTATTTCTTTGTCAAAGCACATGGTGGTTTACAATACACATCTAAAAAATGTAACTTGGAAAATACATACCTTAGAAGTTTTCCACATGAGAACACAGCTGTTTCATTTATGTTACACCCCTACAGCGTTTCACTGTGTAGATAAATCCCAGTCTGTTTAATGGCTTCTCCACTGTGGTTTCCACTTATTAGCTAAATAATCAATGTTGCAAATGAGCATCAACCTGTGTGTATGTCTGTGCATGTGTGTGTATATATGCTAATGTTCTCACGTCCCTGTGAATGTACCTGTAAAATAAATACAGGACCAGGTAACTGCTGCGGCAAAGAATACATTCATTTTATTCATTTTTAATTTGTTTAAAATTAATCACTCTGGCATGCAAAAAAGTAGTCACACCAACAGTGTATAACATTCTTCCATTTTATTTTTTGTGAGCCATCTAAGAAAATAATCCCATTGTATTTTTTACATTACATTTTTAAAACATAAGCAAGCCTGAACGTCAATGTATGTGTCTTGTTCTGTCTCTCAGCACTCTGCCAGTCGTCTTCTCGGGTCTCTGCTTTTAAGAACACCAACTTCTAAGACTTGTTTATATATTTACATGGCAGTTTTACACCCTATGTAAGGTACCTGTTTTCCCAGTGCGGCTTCATGTTATTTTTTTTTCTGGAGAAGTGTCAAATTGTTTAAGGATTGAAATGTTTTAATTTTTTCCTTAATGGCTTCTGACTTCTATGACTTACTTAGGAAATTTCTCAACTCCAAGGTAAATTTTTTTATATCCTAATTTTCTTCCAGTTTGTGATTTCATTTTTTTACTTCTATTTTGTAATCCCACTGAAATTATTCTAGTGTTAAAATAAGCATCAATTTTTCTCTTCACCTCTCTGGAATCAGTTGTGTTGGCGGGGAGAGCTGTGTTTTGCAATTGAAAGCTACTGAAGATGTAATAAAATATGGGGAGGGTCCATGGCACTAAACACCTGGACAGCAGAACCTCTGTAAGTGACCGCTCAGGGCACTGCAGCAAGCTGGCCAGCATTCAGAGGTGGTCATCGCAAGGAACAAGGCCTGCTATATGTACATGAGGTGCATGTCGGATCTACGAAAATTAGGTCAGCTTTAGGAGGTGGTCAGCTATGGAGGCTCTGTGTATTAAGCAGTCCCATGACATGTAGGCATCGCTAACACAGTCAAAATTCCTACTCTTCATGAGCAGTTACCATGCTGAGCAAACTCTCCAGAAGCTTTACTCATTTTAAACCCACACCCCTGCAAGGTGTGAACTATTGTCTCTATTTTATACATAAGAGAAAGGACGGTCTTGAGGTCCTACGTCTTATAAGTGGCAGACCTGGGGCCTGATGTGAGTCTGTGTGTCTTCAACACCTAAGGTTTTCTAATTTCCATTCCTGCCAGGAAAGGAGGAGAGATGTGCAGATGGATGCGTGGAGAGATGGAGCAGCTTCTTTTCCAGTCCACTAGCAGGAATTTATAGTCCTAAAGCTTCAGTCTTTACATTGAATATTTTGTTGAATTGGATTTAAAAAACCCCTTCACCATCCGCTGAGCCCGATGAGGTAAGACTCATAAATGTTGGGTGTTGGCTTCTGTCCCTGTGCAGGAGATATGGGCACTTAGCGGTGATAATTTCCTCCTAATTGGTTGTAACTAATGCACTGCCATCCTGGAATGTGTCACTTAAAGAAATGTACCTTAGCAAACGGACCATGTTCTCCATCTAAATGTGAATTTACATGCCCTAATACACAGCATGGCCAGAGGCCATGGGATTAAGAAGAAAGGGCGGCTGAAGGGGCAGTAGCTGACCTTGCTAAACCTCTTCTGGATGAGGGAGGATGGTGAGAACAACTTGGAACTGGGGGGAGAGACTGGTGGAGAGGTAAACTTGTGTGCCTCTGCACTCGCCTGGGTCTGCCTCGCATGCTCCGTTAGACTTGTTTAAAGATAGGAGGCTTGGTTAGACTCGTGGTTTCAAACTCTGCTCTGCGGGGGTACCTGGGGCCACTGTACAAGTGGCAGGCACCAAGCCCAGAAGGATCCAACCCTCTGCTCCACCTGGATAGGCCCCAGCTCTCTGCTTTACGGGCTATATGTCTCAGGGCTGCAGGGCTGGGCGCTCTCAAGGGTGCCGCCAGAGCTGATTCCGAGCTCTTGGTCCCCGTGGCCTGTGGCCATGCCCTTGCTGGGATGAGGGTGGGCAGGACAGACGGTGCAAATGCTGAGCGTCCTGCTCTCTTCAGCAGCTAGGGACAAAGCCGAGGTGCAGGGGAGGTGTCAGTGGAGAGAGAAGCTGTGGCAGCAGCCTGGCTTATTGGCCCTCAGGAGGAAGTCAGCAGGCTCGGGGCAGCCACCCCAGTCTCTGCCAGAGAGGAGAACGCAGCAGAGGGTGATGCGGGCACCTGTGTCCCTGCGCAGAGCTTCCAGGCCTGGCAGGGGGCGAGGACATGTGCCGTCCCCGCCTGCTCCAGCTGGCTGACTGTAGGCAGCTTTCTGGGCCAGGGAGGCTTCCAGTTCCAGGAAGAGAGGGCAGGAGCCTGTGGGAGAATAAAACACATATTGAGAAATTGAGGTGACACATGAAAGTTTGAGATGGGGAGGATCTTTGCTTTTCTCTCTGTCTCTCTACCTCCCTCTCCATCTCTCTCCCATCCGTATTTGCCCGAGCTGTAACGCTAACTACTTCAAGGGTCTGAAGATTTCCACAGCAGTGTGGCAAAATTGTACACAAAGTGTTGTTGCCAGGGTGAATTCTTGATGGCTTGGGGCCAGGCTGAACTTTATAAGCTTCAAAGAGCCAAACTTTGGGGAAGAAGCACACTTGGAAGCAGGAAAGTGAGAGGAAAAAAAAAAAAAATGAACGCAGGAAGATATGCCAGGAATCTCATTTCTGTCTTTTACAAAACGAGTGGGAAGATAGCAAATTACTTAACCTGTCCAATTTTCATTTTCCACTTCATAAAAAGGGGATTCAGATTAGCTTCAGATTTCTAAAGCTAATACTAATATCTACCTTCTAAATTTGCTTTGAGAATTGTTAGGAAATTGCTTTCTTATCTAACATATCTAAAATGTTTGTTCAATCCACGGCGGCTACTATTTCCCCCAGGCTAACACACACCCTAAAGACAGTAGAAGGAGTGGCGCCATTGTCAGCGGTTTAATCCTGCACTCGGCCCCCTGGTAGACAGAGCCCGCTGTGCACATGTTTTGTTGTGTCAGCACAGAATTTTCCTGGACTCTTGAAAAGGTCAAAGAATAGGATTTTGAAAAAAAAGAGTTAAGAGACCATTTTAAGTCTCAAAGGGCAGTTTTTCTACCTTCCAATTCTTATCTTTTCTCCTTGCCTATTCTACTTGCCTTTCCAGGGAACTCTTCCAAATCACGCAGAAGCGTGGAGTACGTGTGGGCAGCAGGATGAGGGCTCCGGCCCTGTCACTCATCTCTCTCACGTCCCTTGCTACTGGGCATTACCTTTTCGGAGAAGTCAACCTGCTAGACACCATGATTCTGAAGCACATTCAATTCCTAAGTGAGTTCTGTGATTCTCTTCTGCCTCTGTGTCCTGAGGCCACGATTTCTACACTAAAATTAAGAGGCAACTTTCCGATGAGTCCAAGTTTCTAACGAAAAAAACTGAAAGTGATACATGTTAATATTTGACGTTCATATGGCCTATGGCTGGGCCTCTTCCCAGGAATTTCTGTTGACTTGAGTTGATTTCCCAGACTATTGTGATGCCTTATGCTCTGGCTTGTGTTTTGGGTGTTTCAAATTCTATTCTTTCTCTGGGCAGTGTGGTGTGGCCTGGGCAGTGGGTACAGTGCTGTGCAGACCCACCCGGGCAGCTTCTGGAGACGAGTGCTGGGGTTCCTTTTCTAACTATGAAAACGAACGATTTAAGACTAAGAAAGTAGTTCTGCTGGGTTTTCAATCTCAGCTATTACATTCTTAATATTCAAAGTTTAATTTTTCTCTTTGAATATCCCCACCTAACCTTTCAAAAATGTAAATTGTGATAAAGTACGCATTCCATAAAATTTGCATCTTAACCATCTGGGAGTGTGAAGTCTGGCAGGGTGAAGTGCATTCACGTTGCTGTGGGACCCATCTCGGAACTCTTCATCCTGGATCACCCAGGTGGGTCCTACATCCAAGGACAGCAGCTCATACCATACATAGAAGGAAGAGGAAAAAGCCATGTGGAGACTGAGGCCAAGGTCAGAATTATACAGCCACAAGCAAGGAATTCTGGGAACTACTGGAAGCTGGAAGAACCCAGGAGGGAGCGTGTTGCAGCCAAAGCCTGATTTAGGGCTCTGGCCTTCGAAACGGTGAGAAACGACATTTCTGTTGTTTTAAGTCACTAACGTAGTGGCATTTTTTATGGTAGGCGTAGGGTCCTCATATGCCTCCCTGCCCTCCTGCCTGCTCCCTTCCATGCTAGAGGCTTTCCTCTAATGATGGGTGTTCTTGACATGTTGGTTCACAGGGAACTGTCAGGAAAACGAGCAGCCGGGCAGCTCTCAGGGTGCGCACATGTCTCTTTATGTGTGTGCCCACGTATGTGTGTGTGTCCAGGTATCTGTGCGTGTGTGTCTGTGTGTGTGTTCATGTTTGAGTGTGTCCCTGTGTGTGTATCTGTGTGACTGTTTATAGCCATGAGAGTGTGTGTGTAAGGAGGAGGGATTGGTATGTTGCTTGGTGGCAGGGCAGAAACCCAGCTATCACTCATAGAAGCGTCCTTCACCTGTTCCTGCTGACTCAGAGGCTCTGCAGACTTCCTCAGAGCTCTTCCATCTTGTGTCGAGCACCTCCACTCAGAGTAGCAAGTGCCCTGGATCCAGGGTCCTTTTGTTCACATCTCTAGAGTGGTCCCAGCTTTTTGTGGGGAGGGGAGGATAGTTCCCCCGTCACTGGGGTAGGAGAGGGGGAGTTAGAGTCCACTGGCCTCTTCTAGAAATTTCCATCCAGCTTGTGTACTTTCGCCCAACCTTGAGGGACGGTGTGGCTCAGTCCAGGGAGCTCTCGGCCGTGTGAGTCCTGGCCGCCCTGAAATGTGCTAGGTTCTGAGGGTGTCCTGTTTGCTGGGTCAGGTGATGCTTCCTGGGCTCTAAACTTTTGTGACTTCTCTTCCTGGTCTTGTCTTCTTCCTGTCCCCTCTAACTTGGAATGTCAATGCCTTTTAGTTTTATCTCTTTACTGTCATTTTAACCGGATTTTAGGAGAGTAAGGATATGTGCTTGTTTAACCAAAAGTCCTGGGATCTTTCTACAAAAGCTAAGTTGAATCCCTCGGACTGAATGGAGGGGAGCAGCTGAGGAAGATGCTGCCTTTGGTGTGGGAGAGGGAGGAGATGATGACAAGCTTCAGAGTACTTGGCCTTATGATTGCCTCCCAAGCATCTTGAATTTGCACACTACTTAAACAGGGAATGTGGAAACAATAGAATGTAGAAACAGCTGACTCACACTTGAAGGAAAAAACCAATAGGTCTTCCTTAAGAATATAACTTTAAAAAGAATTCAAATTTACAAAGAGAAAGGTGTTAGGGCTGGTGTGCTGGTCCCAGGACACCTCTCTCAGATCCTGCCATGACACCTGCTACATTTACACCATGGCAATTAACAGCTGCAACAAGGAGTGTTCCCCCTAACCTGGCCAGTTGTTAAATGTTTACCAACACATTAGTGCCTGTCATGTGTCAGCAGATAGACACACACACACACACACACACACACCTCCTTATAGGGTTTAAGTTAAAGTTGGTGCATACGGGTTTTTTGATAATTCCTGCTTTAATTGGCATGGGCTTTCCCAGCACACAGACCCCACCTTACACACCTCTGGGACGTGCCTTCTGTCCACCTGTCTGTGCCAGTTGGCACTTGGCCCCACACTGACCTGGAAGATTTCTCTGTGTATTTGTGTCTAGCTCAGGGGCCTTCCCTTCAGACCCTCTCTGTCTCCTAAGGACAGGAGAACCTTGGCAGATGAGCTCCAGAAGGATGGTCTGCAGAGAGGGCTTGGCCAGCCGTCCAGATTGTGATCACCCCTCTCCAGTGCCCGTGCACTCCGTTCTGGGATCCTGAGGCTCCTTCTTGCATCCAGAGCATCTTACTCCACTTGCCCCCACCATTTAGGTGGGATCCTGCTTCTTAAGAATGCTCGTGGTCTACTGAAGGAAGGGATGATGAGCCCATAGTAGTCCCATGTTCTGAGCGTGGCCTTTGCAGAGGGAGCCCCTGCCCTGCCCCGTGGGAGCCGGGCACAAGATTTTCTCTTTCTCTGGAGATGCCGGGAAGGCTCAGGGCAGCCCTGCATCCCCACTCTTGGTGACTACCCCGCCCCAGCTGGTCCCCAGTGGCACGGCTCTCAGGCAGTGTGCCCAGCATGCTGCTGTATTCGCCGGAGGCTCGGCTGGCCAAGGCCTCTCTGCAGTCGATCATTCTGGTGGCTCTGTTGTGTCCTGCAGCCTGTGTAGCATGATGCCAGCTGGACAGAGACACAGACAGGTGGCCATGTGTCCCCTGCTGTCATGCAGAAGCTGAGTGCCAGGAAAGCAGAAGGGAGATCCTGGGGAGACGGGTGGGATGGGCCTCTGATAAAAACCTGCAGCTGTGTGGGGTGGGGAGAGGTTAGTAGGAGCCACTGGCCCGGGTGCACCAGCCATGTGCTTCTCTGAATGTTCACTCAGATTTTGAAGTAAAAATGTGGCTCAGCACAGGTGTCTGTAAGGTGAAGACTGCTAACACCACCTCCAAACGAAAGCAGGTCACACAAGAAGCCGCTGAGCTGGTCTCTGCCTTGTGGGATCTCACACATTGGCCTGGCTTTCAGCCAGCTGTGTCCCCAGTTTCAGCACTGTTCCTGGGCTGCACAGCTCTGAGGACAATTCCAGGGGCTGCAAACACCTCTGAAACCCCAGCATGGAGCCCCTGGAACTGCCCCTGTGTTGTCAGGTGGCTACATCTGCCAGGCCCAGGGTGCCTTTGCTGAGGAAGCAGAGCACAAGAGGCACGACATGTCCCTTCTGTTTTGTTTTTCATAAACCTATTGCCATAACCTTTCTTTCTGTCGTTTTCACTCACAATGTGTATCACCAGTGCCCATGGCCCCTGCACACATGGGCTCTGGGTGCTTTGGAGAATGCACAGCAGTGCTGAGCTGCCCCGGGAGGGACTTAAAGTGGATGCAGGGAGGGTGTATTTCACTGGGAACATCATGGTAGGAGTGCACTTTTTGTATGTAGTGCTGCCATGTAGTTGGCATTTGGTAAGCCCCTTACCTCCATGAACTCATAAATTGGTCCAACACCTTTCCGTGATCTGGTATCATTATGATTCCCATTTCACAGATGAGAAATCTGAGGCATGAATGGAGAGGCCAACCATTTGCCAAAGGCAGCACAGCTGGAAGTGGCCACACCAGGTTTTGACCCCCCTCCAGGTGGCCTAGCTTCAGAGTGAGTTCTCCCCTCAGACTTCATTCTGTCGTCTTTTTCTGAGTGTCACGGTTGAATTGAATCCCTCAGAAATATATGTTGTAGCCCTAACCCCAGTACCTGTAAATGTGACCTTAGTTGGAAATAGGGTCTTTACAGATGAAATGAGTTAAGAAGATGCAGTTAGAGCAGGCCCTGATCCCATGTGACTGTGTCCTCATATTATACCAGAAGCGAGTGGAGTAGAGAAACTCCAGCACACTGAGTCCAAATTAAGCAACAGTCTCCTTTGTTGATCGGTGGGGCTGAGAGTGGGCTCATGTCTCAAAGTCTCTTGACCCCTAGAAGCAGAGGTGGAAACCTTTTATAAGGAGCTTTCGGTAGGGGTGGGGGAATCCTTAATGCAAGCTGAATTTGAAAAGAGCCAACACCTGGTAAGGGGATTCCTTACAGGGGGTAGCTGGGGTTTTGCAGATATTACTGAACTGTTTTAGCTGAGCTTCCGATCTTAAAGGGGGAGTTTTGAAAGCCCTTAGCAAGATGGAGTTGGGGCATAATTCTCACAAGAATAGGGGAAGGGAGAGAGAGAAAAAGATGGCTATCTGGAGACATCACCTGCTAGATGGCCCAGGCGGGATATCAGATAGGGAAGAAGACAGAGGAGTCAGACTCAGGTGTGGATCACAGAAGGAGATGACAGAGGTGGCTGGGAACCCAACTGAGAAATCTGTGAAGCTGAGAAGAAAGAAGAAAAAGAAAAGATATCAGTAAGGATCAAATGCAGAGAGGCTGGGAGCCCTGGAAACGGTAAGGGGGGATTCCCCTCCTCCAAAATGTCTTTAGTAAGCACCGGCCACCCAATCTGGTAGCGTGCTCTGGAGAATGCACTGCAGTGCTGAGCTGCCCCTGGGAGGGGCTGCCAGTGGATGCAGGGAGGGTGTATCTCACTGGGAACATCACCCTCCAGGAGCCCAGGCACGGCAGCAAATAGTAGGTAAACTAGTGTGTTCCCAGAGTTTGGGCAGTTTGGGAGGGGCTCCCCAGGGGAGTGTGCCACCAAGGCCAGAGCAATGGCTTTGGCTTTCTTCCATCCAGACACTTCTTCCCCTTCACCCCCACCCCCTACTGCAGCCTTGGGAGGAATTTCAAGATGAGAAGTTCATGACTGGCCACTACTCACTGGTGGGCACACACCCCAGGCTAAGGTCCCCAACAACCGAGAAAGCAGTTGGGACTCAGGCTGATCTGTATCTGAGGCCCCTCCCCCACCCACTGCAGTCTTGGTAGGAGTTTCAAGATGAGAAGTTCATGAATGGCCACTGCTCACTGGTGGGTGTACACCACAGGCTGAGGTCCCCACAGAGAGAGGGTCCCATACTTTTTCCTTTGAGGAGGAGGTAGAACAGGGGTGCATAATATGGGAACTCCCACCCACCAGCATTTTGTGGGGCTGCACACTGTGGCTTTGATAAGAAAGCCAGTCTCATTGTCCCCCAGACTCAGGAGGGTGCAGGGGACACAGGAGGAATGTCTGAGACATACGTACGTGGGCCGATGGGGTCCTACAGTCCCTGTGCCACATTGCAACAGAGAGATCGCTCCACATTGCACAGATTGAGCAGAGCAGTTTCCCAGTAGCTGCTTCTCTCCAGAGGACGTGTGGTCAAGGTTGAGATCCCTAAAGATAGTGGGGCACACACTGCTCTCTGCAGACTTGCGGTGGAACAGGGGTGCACATTCTGGAAACTCCCTGCTGCTGGCTCTTCATGGAGACACTTGGTCAGATACACATCTAGGGAAGGTTCATGAGCTGGACCCCAGTGGTGAGGGAGTCCATGTGGACTGAACTGAAGGGAGTGTGTTGTGGGGGTTCAAGGTGTGGAAATTTGGGAACGTGCCAGCGCCTCACCACAAAAAAACTGCACTGCTGGATAAGGGGGGAGATATCTTCCAGCCCAGAGCCTCAGCTGTCAGGTGTGTAGGCCCCTCAGCTGATTGGAGAGCCTGTCCTGACCCTCCTGCTAGCGGCTCCTTGTAGTGCCAGAGTGGAAATTTGGAACCCTGCTGAGGTTTTGGAAAACCTTTCAGGCTCCCACTACATGAGTGTGATCTGCCTTGTTCTTCCTCCCCCTCCTCACTGGTGGGAGAAATCAAGAAACCCCTTTGAAGTAACACCCTGAGAGCTACTGGGTCTTTTCTAAGGCTTGGGGAACTCATGTACTCCACCTGGGGATCAGAGACTACCACAGGCACTAAAGAACATTTAGGCAGCTGGCTCTGCTGCACTAATATCAACCAATCACGTGAAAAACAACTCAATACCTCATCATAGCAACTAACAAGTCAATCAAATAGGGCTGATTTGTATTCACATGTACCATCCACCATCTTGGAGATTAAGCTGGGGGACCCGACACAACTCACACTGCTAGGAAGTGGTGAAGACAGAAGTATAGAAGCACCCAAAGGGCCATTAAACCTGCCTGAACACCCCTTAGGCAGCTTGGGTCATGGATTGATCATAGGGGACCCGGAGACAGGTCCACAAACCAGGCCCACTACCCCTGTGACTCAATTGAGTGGTCAGATGAGAAGGAATTAGTGAACTCCAGAAGTATAAAAAATCAGATTGAAAGAACACTCTCAAAAGAAATATCAAAATACCAACCAAAACTAAAATATCGAAGTGACAGATAAAGAATTCCAAAAATGGATTATAAGGAAGTCAACAAAGTCTAAGAGAAGATGGAAATTAATGGAAAGAAACCTCAAAAATACTTCAGGAAATGAATGAAAAATGTACTAAAGAAATTGAATTATTTGGAAAAACCCAGAACTTCTAGAAATGAAAAATTCATTTAAAGAAATATGAAGCATCATGGAAAGTTTTAAGAATAGACTAGACCAGGCAGAAGAAAGACAAACACATTTGAATTAAACCAGTGAGAGAGAAATAACAGAGAGATTATAGGAATGATCAAAACCTACATGAAAAAATGAATTATGTAATGAGGTCAAATAGAAGAATTGTAGGCATAGCTGAGGGTGAAGAAGAAAACACACAGGGTTGTAAAATCTACTTGAGGGAATACCTACTGCGGGACAATTATTGGGTCAATAAGGAAATTAAGATGGAAATCAAAAGATTCCTTGAACTAAGTGACAAAGGGGACACAAGTTATCATAATCTATAGGACTTAGCCAAAGCAGTCCTAAGGGGCAAATTCATAACCTTAAATGCCTACACCAAGAAGATAGAGAGATCAACAATCAACAATTTAATGAATCATCTCAAGGAACGAGAAAAGGAACAGCAAACTGTAATCCCAGTAGAAGAAAAGAAATAACTATTATCAGAGCAGGACTAAATGAAACTGTAAACAAGAAAATAATTTAGAAGATTAATGAAGTAATAAGTTGATTCTTTAAAAAGGTAAACAAAATGGAGTGAGAGCAAGATGGCAGCCGAGGAACAGCTTCCCTGCAACTGGGCACTGTGAGTCTGGGGAGATAAGACTTCAGGCATCTCTGGCTGGTGGGATCTACCTATAACCATCCCTTTGAGGATACAGGAAGTCAGCAAGAGACTTCTGGACCCCAAGAGGAGGACAAAAACAGTGAAAAACTGGCAAGTGGTCGCATGTGTTTGATCAGTCTAATCCCACCGGCAGCTGTAAGTACAGCAGCAGTGAAACTGGAAAGGCCTTACCTGTGAACTGTTTTGGTGTTTTTCAACTTGGCACTCAGTTGAACTGCCTTGGGGAGAGTTTGAGCAGGAGTGCAGAGAACTTTGGGCATTGTCTAGGGCCACAGACTGAGCTGCTGAGCCGGATGGAGCTAATAGTATTTGGCTGTGGGCTACAGGGAGCCATTGTGTGAGAACTGTCCCAGAAAGCTCTGCCCTTAGGGTTGCAGAACATGGATTGGGTGGGAGCTAGTAACCTAGTGACTGAGCAGTCTAAAGGCGAGGACTGAGCTGCCTTACAGCCTTAACCCTCAGGGGCAGAGTGAGACCAGTTTTGGTACACTGGATAGCCCCTTCAGCAGTGATCTCAGCAACAAGCACTTTCCTGGGAAAGCTTCTGCTTAGCCAAGTTTAGAAGTTTAAAGTGCCTTTTAAGAGGGCTGAAGAGAGATTTAGGGTGTCCACCCTGTGGGGTTTGAGAAATCAGTGGAGGCCTCCAGTCGTATCAGCATTGTGATTAACATCTCATACCCCAGAAGACCACCTGTTGTCCAGACAATATTCAACAAGATATATATGCTGCTTTGTTTCTGGTTGTTTTGTTGTTGTTGTTTGTTTTTTGTTTATTTTGTTATTGTTGTTGTGGTTTTGTTTTTTAATTTCAACCTTTTCCATACAGTTTTTTTTTCTTTTTTTTTTCTTTCTTCATTTTTCTAGTTTAAATACAATTTCCCATTGCTTCTTTTTTCAATAATAAGAATTTCATTTTTGCTAGTGTTTCTACCCCTATTATTTGGTTTTTCACCCAATTTTGTCCTGTGAAGTTTTCTGTTTGCTTGTTTTGATTTGATTTATAGCATTTTTGTCTTTCCTCTCTACTTGGTGGAGGTGGGGTACTGTGTCCGATCAGGTTAGCAAAGAGCTGCTGACCTCAAGGGACCCACCCAACCCCGTACCCCAAGAGGTTGGGATTTTTTAAGATTATGTCAAAGTACACTACTGTACAACTATATTGCTATCTCCCTCTTTCTGTGCCTCTCTTCTTTTTGTCAATATTCCCTTTTACCCACCCCCTCTCCTTTCTCTATTTTCTTTTCTTTCTTTCTTTCTTTTTTTTTTCTTTTATCCCTTCTTGCTCTTCAACCTTCTCATCCTTCTGGTACTGTACCAAAAGGGTTCATCGAAACCTTAGTCCACAGGCATGGGAACTTAAAGAGCAAGAGGAAGTGAAATAAAAATTAGGACAAGGAAAGAGATAAAATAAATAACTCATGAGGGAGAATCATCAGAAAACTCCAGGCAACATGAAGAACCAATCCAGAACAACCCCTCCAAGGGACCATGAGGTAGCTACTACAGAGGATTCCACCTATAAAGAAATGTTAGGAATGACAGAAAGGGAATTAGAATACACATGATAAAAACAATGAAGGAAATAATGGAAACAATGAAGGAAACTGTTAATGAAGTTGAAAATAACCAAAAGGAAATCCAAAAACAGAATCAAATAAGAGATGAACAATGTGAAGAATATAGAAAGGATATAGTGGAGCTGAAGGAACTGAAGCAGTCAATTAGGAAACTTAAAGATGCAATGGAAACTATCAGCAATAGGTTAGACCATGCACAAGAAAGAATGTCAGAGGTAGAGGACAAAGCTCTTGAGATAACTCAGATAGTTAAAGAGGCAGAAAAGAAGAGAGAGAAAGCAGAACATTCACTGTCAGAATAATGGGACTTTATGAAGTGTTCCAACATATGAATTATAGGAATCCAAGAAGGGGAAGAAGAATGCCCCAGAGGAATGGAAGCCATAATAGAGAATATTATAAATGAAATTTTCCCCAAATATCATCAAAGATTCTGACACACTGCTTTCAGAGGGTATCGGACCCCAGGTCACCTCAACTCTAACCGAGCTTCTCCAAGACACATTGTGATGAATCTTTCCAAAGTCAAGACAAAAGAGAAGATTCTTCAAGCTACCAGGAGTAAGTGCCAGTTGACCTACAGGGGCAAATCCATCAGAGTAACTGCAGACTTCTCTAATGAAACTTTCCAAGCAAGAAGACAATGGTCATCTACCTTTAATCTACTTAAACAGAACAATTTCCAGCCCAGAATTCTGTACCCTGCTAAGCTAAGCTTTAAAATT
>CAUYPK010064530.1:0-44950 GCA_963574355.1 Loris lydekkerianus
GCTTCTAGATGGCCTGGCTTGGGCCAATTTTTATGGTAATTTCTTGGTTTTGAGAGTTACTAGAACATTCTGGTATTATTAAAATTGATCCTGCAATCCCATTACTGGGCATCTACCCAGAAGGAAAAAAATCCTTTTATCATAAGAACACTTGTACTAGACTGTTTATTGCAGCTAAATTTACAATCGCCAAAATGTGGAAACAGCCTAAATGCCCACCAACCCAGGAATGGATTAACAAGCTGTGGTATATGTATACCATGGAATACTATTCAGCTATTAAAAGAAATGGAGACTTTACATCCTTCGTATTAACCTGGATGGAAGTGGAAGACACTATTCTTAGTAAAGTATCACAAGAATGGAGAAGCGTGAATCCTATGTACTCAATTTTGATATGAGGACAATTAGTGACAATTAAGGTTATTGGGGGGGAGGAAAAGCAGAAAGAGGGATGGAGGGAGGGGGGTGGGGCCTTGATGTGTGTCACACTTTCTGGGGGCAAGACATGATTGCAAGAGGGACTTTACCTAACAATTGCAATCAGTGTAACCTGGCTTATTGTACCCTCAATGAATCCCCAACAATAAAAACAAAAAAAGTGTTTAAAAAAAAATTATAGTTTTGAAGCCTAAATCCACATCATTCTCCCCCCTTGGCCTCCCAAAGTGCTAGGATTACAGGCATGAGCCACTGTGCCCAGGTTTCCAATCTAAGGAGAGCCTTCTTCCTATCCCCAATAACCTAAGCAGGGATAAGCTTTCTTGTCGGCGATCTGGACTGTTAAATGAATTTTTTCCCTACACCATCCTTTCACTGAAGATCCTGAGAGTTTCCTCTTTAATCACAGTCTTAGTTGTAGTTCTCTACTTTCTTTAAGCCCAAGATTATTCCTAATTTTATTGATTTTTCAAAAAACCAGCTTTTTGTTTCATTTATTTTTCTCCGTTATCTTTGTTTCCAATTTCATTGACTTCTACTCAGTTATTTCCTTACTTCTGCCTGACTTTGCATGTATATTGCTCTTCTTTTACCAGCTTCTTGAATTGGGAGCTTAGATTGTTGATTTGAGACTTTTCCTCCTTATGGTGTGTGTACTTAATAGTGTAAATTTCCCCCCTGCACTGCTTTAGTTGTGTCCCATAAATTTTAATACATGTGTTCTCATTTTTATTCTATTAGTTATACTTTTTTCTTTCTCTTGAGACTTTGAGAAGTATATTGTTTTTTTCCAAGTGTTTGGAGGGTTTTCTGTTGTCTTTTATTGCTTTCTAGTTTTATTAAATTGTCATTAGGGGACATGCTCCTTATGATTTTAACTTCTAGTTGTTGTTGTTTTTTTCTTGAGACAGAGTCTTGCTTTGTTGTCCTCAGCCAGAGTGCAGTGGCATTGGGTCATCACAGTTCACTGCAACCTTTGATCCATGGAGATTTATTTAATTCTTTTCCTTTTGGTTGTGTATATTCTGTTGGTCTTAGTCATGGAAAGCAGGATGGTTTTTGTTCCACAGCTTGTGTTCAGCAAGTAACTGACCCTGGAAATGGACTGTAATGTCTATTATGATTGGAATGACATTTTATTTCAGCTTAATCATGCCATAGTTCAAGCATGAACACGTAGAAGTTCTTTACTCATTCCACAAGACCGATTTTGCAATTCTACTATTTCTTTTATTTTAGGTTGACTTGTCCTCTTGTAGTAGAATTGTTTCCACAGCAATACATTTGACAACACACATCCCTGTCAGAATCTGCAAAAGCTCTGCTGTGTACCTGGAAGCTTTGTTTCTAGGGGTTTTTGTTTGTTTGTTTGTTTGTTTGTTTGTTTTGAGATAGAGTCTCATTATGTCGCCCTTGGTAGAGGCCGTGGCATTACACCTCACAGCAACCTCAAACTCTTGGACTTAAGTGATTCTCTTGCCTCAGCCTCCCAAGTAACTGGGACTACAGGTGCCCACCACAACAACGGCTGGCTATTTTTGTTCTTGTTGTTGTTGTTGTTCAGCAGGCCTGGTCCAGGTTCGAACCCCTGGTGTTCAAAATAATAGATTAAATAATAGATGAAAAATAACTTTACTTGTTTTTTTTTCACATTCTTTAATATAGCTATTATAAAATTTTAGTTAGATACATGGCTTCCAATATATTTTTATTGGATAGCTCTGTTGTAGACCTTTCTGTAAGCATCTAATAATCTATGTGTTCAGATGTGTGTCTGTATGAGATAATTTTTTTCATTTATAAAAGGTGGTTTTGTTTTTATTTATGTAAGTGGAGTCATCTAAGCATACTATCCTGAACTTTGTCTTTTTTCTCACCAATGTGGAATATATACATGTTGGTGCACGTAGGTCTGCTTGATTCTCCTTGTGGCTGCATAGTGTTCTATTGTGAAGGTTCTGCAATTCCTCATAGGGAATTTAGGTTAGTTACCATTTTCTTTCTGATAAGCAGTGCAATTGTGGAGACTGCTTCGCATTTAGAAAGGTGGTAAAATTCATATTAGAGTTTTCTTCTCAAGCAGAGATAGATCTAGGATGAGTGAACCATGTAAAGGAAGTCAAGGCTGCCCTGTGAAGGACAAAATGGCTTCCTATCTGTAGTCACAATACAGTGTTGGAGGGGAGCAAACCCTTTGAATAAAGAGGATTTCTCCAGCTGGAATTCAAACTACTTCTCTTTCCTTCCTGATCAGTTACACAGGTTATACAGTGAGTTTAGGCAGGATAGGGGCCCACAGAGAAAATACGCCCAGTGTTCTGTGTCTAAGCTTAAAGGCATTTATGATGATGCCCACCATGTAAAAATTCTTTTTAAAAGTCTCCCTCTTCTTCTCCAATAATTTTCTTTGTCAGTACGAAAACCTTCCTAATATTTATAAAACTTGGTATAAGGCCAGCCATTTTGTGGGAAAAAAGTCCCCTAAGAGAATGAACCTGTGATCATTAGCAAGAGTGAATGAGATGAGATTATTTAAATATACTTTGGCCAATTATCATCTGTGTGTGAAAGTGTCTAAATGGATCATCCTATCATCTCCATAAATGTGGCCTGGGAAGTGTGCCCTTTTTGCAATTAGTACATGTAACTGAATAAACCCAGACTTGAAGTAGCCTTTAGAGGAAGGAGGGAAAGCAGACAGATGGGAGCAGCTGCTCCAGCATAGGTGTGTCAAGCACATCATCACCGTTTCATCTCGAGGCCAGAGCTGTTTCAGATCCTACAGCAGGAATTAGGTCTGTGGTCTGATTCCATCCATGGGAATTCCTTTAAAACAACAAGGTCATGAACTTCGTTCTTCCTCTAACAGTTGATAAAGTTAATTTCCTTTTGACTTAGCAGTTTGCCTTTAGAACTTTGGCCTTGCTGAGGCTTTTCTTTTCCCCTCCTTGACACATGTTCTGGTTTATTTAGGATTCAAACAGGCATTTGAAGGATGTGTGTGCATCCATGATGTGTGTATTTAAAAAAAAAAAGAAGAAGTGTGTAACAGCAGTGCCCGCAAAAGTGAATACTCCCTCTTGTCAAAGATGATAGTATTTTTTCTTTTTTACACCAAACAAAATCTGGAAGAAGTTGAATCAATTTTGCAAGCAGTTGTAAAAGTAGAGTTTAAACCTTGAGGCCTAACAAGAATACCTTGCTTAGTATTTCTGTTGATTGTTTCGTAAAGAATATATTTGATGCACAGAGCTTGATCTATTGTTTGTTTGAATTTCTGGTTCTGGTTGGATTCTAGAACCATTTATGTATTGCTTCTTTAGGAAAATGGGTTCTACTGATCTGGATCCTTTGGCAGCAAGTTTACTTTTATTGAGACTGGTCAGCACTCCTGGCTGGAGTCTTGAAATCGTGGGTGTGTTTCTGCTGCCCATTGTTGAGTTATTTGTGAACTGATACGAAAACCATATATATCTGAATTTTGGTACCACTAGATTGTGTTGAATTTTTTTTTTAAGTCCGGAGATTCTTAGATCTATGTCACTTTTGGGGTTTTTTTGTTTGTTGTTTTTTTGTTTGTTTGTTTGTTTGTTTTGAGACAGGGTCTCACTCTATCCCTCAGCTGGAGTACAGTAGCAGCATCGTAGCTCCCTGCAGCCTCAAACGCCTGTGTTCAAATAACTCTCCTGCCTCAGCCTCCTAAGCAGCTTGTACTACAGACACCCACCACCATACCTGGCCCACTTTTCTGGTTTTAGTAGAAATAGGACCTTGCTCTTGCTCAGGCTGATCTCAAACTCCTGACCTCAAGCAGTCCTCCTGCGTTGGCCTCGCAGAATGCTAGTATTATAGGCCTTAGCTACCGTAATGACATCAGACCACCGTGTCAAACTCTTAAAACCTTTCTTTTAGCTATTATTTGTGGCCTCTTATAATTTATAGGAGAGGGAAGAGAATGCTATCATGAGTGTTGCTGGCTTCTTCTTTGGACTTAGGTAAACTAATTATCTTAGACTTGCCTGGTTGAAGGATTAGTTTTGCCTATTCTTTCAGCTGTGAAATAGGAATTATAATTCCTACTTCATAGAGATGTTTTGAGAATAAAATCAGATAAAAGTGTTTTAATACAGTACCTGACACAGAAGGGCTCAATAAAAATTATTAAGTTTTCTCTTTTTCCCCTTCTTAAAGAGCATTATTTAGTTACTAGTTTATGTTAGGACAAGAAAATTATAAAATGATCAGGAGAAATAGGGAGCAAAGTTAAAAATAAATGAAATTTAAAACTATTAAAAACCTATGTGGATTTAATCTATATGTTTATCCTCTTCTTACTAAATGAAACCTTTCAGTTAGAGAATACTCTGTGACTGAAATTGTACTTAACTGTTTTTTCCTTTCCTTGTCCTAATATACACCAAAATATGTGAGGGGGAAAATTCAGAAATAGAGATTCTTTCTTTGAATTTTAGGATGTAGGAATGTTTTTATTTATTAAAATATGTACATAAACCTATGTTTAGAAAAAAGCTTGAGTTTGTGGAATAAGAACTTTCCAACTAAAGAGGAGCTTAATCATAAGACTTAAAAATTGAGATATTTGTTTCAAAGAAATTTGAATTTATAGAAATCTTTTAACTTTCTTACTTTGCTTCAACTCACTAGTTTTTAATGTCCACAGTTTCATTTACTTAACATATTGGCTAGTATTTGATTAGCATACATATGGGAATAAGAAAGGGAGAGAAATTATTAATTATGAAGTTGTATATTATACAACTGACATTACTTAAAATGTTTTAATTTGAAATGTGTCCTAGGGGATATTTGGCAGTGTCAAAAGACATTTGTGGTTGCCATAACCTGGTCAAGGCAAGGGATGCTACTGGCAGCTGGGGGGTAAAAGTTTGGGGTGCTGTTAACCATTCTGCAGTACCATTGAAAATGGTTTGTCCTGTTGAAAATGTTAACAGCACCCAGGTTGGGAAGCCCCGTGTGGCATTACAGTGAAGCTCACATGAGCATTTAGTAGTTTGATTATTTTTTACAGTTCTGAAATTGGTCTTCTTCTGCACTTGAGATGATTAGTTTCATTTTTAATTCTGGAATTTGTCTTTTTTATGCGCTTGGCACAGTGTATGTTCATATAGGACATATTTGAAAAATGCATGAACTAACAAAGGAAGGGAACTTCCATCTTAAATTCTATAGTGGGCAAGTCCTTTTGCAAGTAAGTTGATTTCTGCAAGTGGATCTTCAATTTTGTTTAATAAGACTGTGGACTGTTGGTTAGGAGCCTCATGTCAATTAAAGGTTCTTCAGGAAAATAGATGAGGCATTTGACATCATCCTTGTATTGAAGGTATATATAATACATAGTATATGAGGTAGCAAAAAAAAAAGGATGGGCTATATTTAAGTGTCAGAGCATATTTTAAGAGGAGCCACATACACACACACACACACAAATACAACATTCCTTACGATTGAATCAGTTCTACCTGATTGACACAGAATAGGGAACATTGTGTATGCTTTTACATCAGTCTAGGGCAGAGGTCCCAAATTCCAATACCTACCAGTCAGTTGTTGCCGCACGGAAATGTTATCTGATCTTTATTTGGAAATCTGGATTTTATGTGAATTTGTGTGAATTTTTTTCTATTTTTAAAAAAACCAATGTATAGGTCAAACAAAAACGGTTCACTTTGAAAAGTCTGGTCTGGTTCGTTAAGCTGGTTTTGCAACTTGGAGCAGTAGAGGATAGTCTGGTCTTAGTACTGTCCTTTTTCTTTCTCCTAATTCCCTTTGTGTCTGGTAGAAGGATTTGCAAAATTGCTTTTCCAATTTCATTGCAAGAAACAAGTATGGAGACACATATGACTCTAGCAATAGTCTGTAGTTAAATGATTGCAGAATAAATAGGCTACTCACTGCAAAGCCATAACTCAGAATATATTTAGTAGTTAAAGCAGAAGCCTGCTTCTAGCTAGAATTTTATATAGCTGTGTGTGCTTTAAGCTCCTTACGTTATTATTCCCCAAATAAAAATAATTTCTCCTGTGCCTGACGAGATCAATCTCATTTGCCTTTAAAACCTACACCAAAAAGAAGATAAGTGTTGGGGGGAGGTTTTGGTGGAGGGAGGATAATGGGTGGGGCCACATCTATGTTGCATCTTAGAATGGGTACAGGCGATTGCACTAATGTACACAGGTATGATTTAACAATAAAAAAAAAAAAGAAGAAGATAAGTGTCTTGGTCTTTGTAAAGCAAGATATATTTTTGCAAGTATTGGGATATTTTATTGCACTTTGTTTAAATTATTGAAAAATGGAAACCCAGGCTCAGTGGCTCACACCTATAATCCTAGCACTCTGGAAGGCCAAGGTGGGAGGATTTCTTGAGGTTGGGAATTTGAGACCAGCCTGAGCAAGAGTGAAAACCTGTCTCTACAAAGAACAGAAAAATTAGCAGGGTGTCATCGCATGCACCTGTAGTCCCAGCTGCTCATAGGCTGAGGCAGAATATTTGCTTGAGCCCAGGAGTTTGAGGTTGTTGTGAACTAGAATGACACCACTGTGCTCCACCTGGGGTGACAGAGCAAGACTTTGTCTCAAAGAAAAAAAGAGGGAGAGAAGAAAAATGAAAGTGCTGATTCCAATAATAAAATGTATAGTCTCAGACTCCTTAAAAAAAATAGTTTTATTGGCCGAGCGTGGTAGCTCATACCTGTAGTCCCAGCGCGGTGGGAGGCCGAGGTGGGTGGATTGCCTGAGCTCAGAGGTTCGAGACCAGTATGAGCAGTAGTGAGCCAGAGTAAGACCCCATCTATGAACAATGTCAAAAACAACCGGACGTTGTGGTGGGTGTCTATAATCCCAGCTACTGGGGAGGCAACGGGAAAGAGCATCGCCAGAGGAAGAAAAAAATGAACAAATAAAAAAGAGTACTTCAAACGAAGAAGAATGAACAAGCAAGCTGAAATTTAAAAAAAAAATAGTTTTATTATGGAAAATTTCAAACATACGTGAAAGAGGGAGATATAATATCTGTACCCATCACTAAACTTGAACAATTATCAACATTTTGCCAATCTTTTTTTATTAATAACATTCTTGGATGCATGTATATGTTTAGAAGATGCCAAAAATATATACATATTGTAAGAAAGGAAAATAACAATTAAATTTGTCATATTCAAGTCACATTTGACTTCTGTAATTACAAGAGGTTCTCAACATGACTTGTATTCCTCTTGTTATTGGTATGTATTGAGTAATACAGTTTTTTTCTTTTTTACAATGTGCATACATTTTTTCGGCACATATACATACACAGTACAATCTCCAGAAGTTGACCACTGAAGGGTCTATAAAAAATTGGTCAACATACAGAGGTGGCCAACATAAGGAACTAGGCCTGCTGTACTGGTACATTCATGCGGTCTGCATGTACGGCCTGTGAAAATTATGTCAACTTAAAGAGGTGGTTGGTGTCAGACGGTGGTCGGCGCTGAAGGTTCTAGTGTAAACGGAATCATACCATTTAGTCTTTTATTGTCTTTTTTTACTTATAATGTTTTTGAGGTTCATTCCTCTTTATTGCCAAATAATATTTTATTGTAAGGCTATATTACATTGTAAGTATCCATTCATCAGTTGATGGACATTTGGGTTGCTCCCACTTTTAGCTGTTATGAGTAATGCTGCTGTGAACATTCGTGTACATGTTTTTATGTCCACCTGTTTTTGTTTTTTGTGGTGGGGGGGGGTTGGGTTGTTTTGAAGACAGTCTTACTTGGTCGACCTTGGTAGAGGGCTGTGGTGTCATAGCTCACAACAACCTCAGACTCTTGGGCTCAAGTGATTATCTTGCCTCAGCCTCCTAAGTAGCTAGGACTACAGTACCTGCCACAGCGCCTAGGTAGTTTTAGAGATGGGGTCTTGCCCTTGCTCAGGCTGGTCTTGAACTCCTGAGCTCAGGCAGTCCACCCCCCTCATTCTCCCAGGATGCTACAGGTGTGAGCCCTCTGCACGCCTTTGCTTTTTTTCTTTTTTTCTTTCTTTTTTTTTTTTTTTTTTTTTTTTTTTTTGAGACAGAGTCTCATTATGTCACCCGCTGTAGAGTGCTGTGACATCTCAGCTTATAGCAACCTCAAACTCTTGGGCTTAAGCAGTTCTCTTGCCTCAGCCTCCCAAATAGCTGGGACTACAGGCATCCACCACAATGCCCAGCCATTTTTTTGTTGCAGTTGTCATTGTTGTTTGGCAGGCTCGGGCTTGGTTCAAACCCATCAGCCCCTGTGTATGTGGCTGGCGCCCTAACCACTGAGCTACAGCACTGAGCCTGTTTTTATTTCTTTATGATTGACACCTAGGAGTGGAATTGCAGGGTAGCATGGCAAATTTATGTTTAAAGGAAATTTTAAGAAATTTAAGGTTTTAACTCTTTTCCAAGTGGCTGCACCTTGGCTCGGTGCATGTAGCTCAGCAGCTAGGGCGCCAGCCACATACACCAGGGCTGGTGGGTTCCAACCCGGCAAACAACAATGACAACTACAACCAAAAAATAGCTGGGCATTGTGGTGGGCGCCTGTAGTCCCAGCTACTTGGGAGACTAAGTATGAGTCACTTAAGCCCAAGAGTTCAAGGTTACTGTGAACTGTGACCCCACAGCACTCTACCGAGGGTGACACAGTGAAACACTGTCTCAAAAAAAAAGAAAAAGAAAGAAAGAAAAGAAAAAGAGTGGCTGCACCATTTTACATTCCCACCAGCAGTGGATAAGGGTTCCCATTTGTCTGCTTGCTCACCAACTGGCAGTGTCAGTCTTTTAACCTACTGGCTATTTACTGGCACCTCATCGTACCTGCATGTCCTTAATGACTAGTGATGTTGAGCATCTTTTTCACATGCTTACTAGCCATTTGTAATGGGTCTTTGATGGATTATGGGTCATGTGTCTTACTGAGTTGAGACCTCCCCCCTCCTTTCCAGCTGCTCTGACAGCCAAACCAAGTACTGTCTCCCCAGGCTACAGAGGAGCAGCTTTCTGCTCGCATTCCAGCCCCTCCATGCCACAGGGCTCACTGGGATCTCACATAGTCAGTTTCCTCCTCCCGACAACTGGCTCCACTCCAATTTCTGCCTGATTTTGGTGGTTCTCCGGTGTTTTCAAACAGGGTAAAATTTTTTTATGTGTTGGCCAGAGTTTATAATTGTTACCTGTCTGGCGGAGGATTATTCCAAAAAAGCTACTCTATTACTGTGTTATTCAATTTAATGAAGGCTTCTCTCTTCACTCTCCCAATACAAATACACAGTATATATAACTTTAGAGCAGCAGAGAGTAACATGGGAGCTTATTTTCATACAACCTTTACATACAAAATTTTAGATACCACACATAAGTTAAAATTACTTGCTAATTTGTAAATTCTTTAAGGGCTTAGGGTAACTCCATGTATTAATATGTATGTCAGTTATTTAAGATGATATATTACAGGAAAACAACTATCCAGTCACCATGGTGAAATCTATGTTGTCTTAATAGCCAAATAATCCATAGCACATTGTAGCCACAAATAAGTAACTTGGTTTCCTTCTCAGCACCCATCTATTTTAAACACTCAAAACACCTATCAACATGGTGCATAGACACCAGTGTTCAGCAGGGTTAACAATGAACAATTGACATGTATTTATAAATGCTTAGTGGTTCTCACACTGTTTAGTCCTAGGACTCCTTTACATCTATATAAATCATTGGGGACTCCAAAGAGTTTTTTATAACTATTGATATTTACTGTATTAGAAATAAAACTAAGAGGGGTGGCACCTGTGGCTCAGGGAGTAGAGCGCTGGCCCCATATACCAAGGGTGGTGGGTTCAAACCCAGCCCCAGCTAAAGTGCAACGAAAAAATAGCCGGGCATTGTGGCGGGTGCCTATAGTCCTAGCTGCTCGGGAGCCTGAGGCAAGAAAATCACCTAAGCTCAAGAGCTGGAGGTTGCTGTGAGTCCTGTGACGTCATGGCACTCTACCGAGGGCGGTAAAGTGAGACTCTTTCTACAAAAAAAAAAAAAAAAGAAAGAAAGAAAACTGAGAAATTGAAAACACTTACTAACTTACATTCAACCAACAGTGGTAAACTCATTGCATGTTAACATAAATAGCATATTTTTGTGAAAAACAAATATATTTTCCAAGGGCGGCGCCTGTGGCTCAGTGGGTAGGGTGCTGGTCCCATATACAGAGGGTGACAGGTTCGAACCCGGCCCCAGCCAAACTGCAACAAAAAAATAGCTGGGCATTGTGGCGGGTGCCTGTAGTCCCAGCTACTTGGGAGGCTGAGGCAAGAGAATTGCCTAAGCCCAGGAGTTGGAGATTGTTGTCAGCTGTGATGCCACAGCACTCTACTGAGGGCGATAAAGTAGGACTCTGTCTCTAAAAAAAGTATATAGATATATATATTTCCAAAACAAAAAAATTTAGTGAGAAGAGTGGCATCATTTTACATTTACAGATCTCTTTATAATAGCTATCTTAGAATATAGCCAGAATCTATCTGATTCACATGTCTCCATTAGTGGTCAGAGCAATCATACCATCACCTATCATATAACCTCTGGAAGACGCTGCTGTACATTTGTGTGGGAAAAAGACAAATAATGTCTTAGTGTTGTCATGCAAATAGTTTATCCTTTTAATAGTTTTAACCTTTCTGACTCCCTGAGACGATGTCAAGGCTCTCTGGGGTCCCTGAACCACATATTGAGAACTGCAGGTTTAGTATTTCTCTAGAAGGATACTTCAGCAAATAACAATAACATCTGTCTCAGTTTGGGAAGGGGTATTTGGCATGTGAAAGAAAACAACAGAGAGTAACATGGGGGCTTATTTTCATACAACCTTAAAATATTTGGCTTTGTATATTACCACCTTTGAAAAGTAAGTTATTAAATAAAGCTCTTATCTTCCTTTTGACAGAAAGATGCTTAAAGTAACAGATTTTTTTTTTAATTATGTTATTTCAGACACACACACATTTAGAGGGGAGAAGAACTTCAGGAGGCACCTCTGCAATCTAAATTAGGTTCCCACTGGCGTGGATGCTCATAACTGCCCATTCTTTTCCTTTATGGCACTTACAACCTCAATTTGTAATTGCTTGGTTTTATGTGTGTATTTCACCTCTTTTCCCTCCCACTAGACTTAGCTCTCTGACAGCATCAATCATATCTGTTTGCTCACTATTCTCAGTTCAATACTTGGTTCAAAATAGTTTGTTAGTAAATATTTATTGAATGAACGCATGAACAGGAATCTTTGGGGAACTTCTATCAGTTCCCTGTCCGTCAGTGCTGAACAGTTCTGGACAGGTGCCAGAAGACAGATGTCTTCCTCAAATACCCTCTTTTGCAGCATTTGGATAAAATGCTTTCTGATTTGTGCTAGTTCCCCACAGATCATGCACTAGGTGAACAGTAAGTTTTAATAAGCAATTTAGAAGGTGAGTGTCAGAAGAAGAGATCACAAAATGTTTTTTTGTGTGTGTGTGTGTGCTCAAGCTATTTTAAAGATTCCCTTCATATTCGTTGGCTTATAATTTTCTCTTGATAAACAAAATAAGCATTTTTTTTAAATGCCATATTGGATTTGTCACTCCTGACTTCGTTGTCAGGATAAAGACCATTACACACTTCCCTGTGCCTGAGTGAAGTTTGGCCACATGCATAACACCTGTTTCCCTGTGGTGTTTCTTTTAGTATTCTCCGCTTTCAAAGCTGGATTTCAAAGCCGGCAATTTGCTTAAAAGCTACAAGACCCTCCCTTGCCACTAGATCTGCCGCTGCCATCGTAACAAAATGTCACCTGGAGTTTTCCTACAGCCATTGAAGCCCTTTCCGAGGCCTTCAGCTCTTGCCTCTGGTTCCATGTATTATCATTGTTTTAAAAAAGAATTAGTGTCTGTTCTATATAAAACAGCCCTGTGGGACAGAATATTTGCAGTCATTAATAGGAGGTGCCATGGTGATCTACTCTACAGTTTGTAGTAAAGCAGTTGTTTTGTTTTTTATTTAGTTTTATTTGTTTGTTTGTGTTTGAGACAGAGTCTCTCACTTTATCGCCCTCAGTAGAGTGCTGTGGCCTCATAGCTCACAGCAACCTCAAACTCTTGGGCTCAAGTGATTTTCTTGCCTCAACCTCCCAAGTAGCTGGGACTATAGGTACCCGCCACAGTGCCTGGCTATTTTTAGAGATGGGGTCTCCCTCTTGCTCAGGCTGGTCTCAAAGCTTTGAGCTCAAATGGTCCACCTGCCTCAGCCTCCTCGAGTGCTAGGATTACAGGTGTGAGCCACCACACCAGGCCTTTTTTTTTTTTTTCTTTTTTAGACAGTCTCACTTTGTTGCCCTGGGTAGAGTGCCGTGGCGTCATAACTCACAGCAACCTCAATTTCCTGGGCTCAAGCAATCCTCTTGCCTCAGCCTCCCTAGTAGCTGGGACTACTGGCACCTTCTATAATGCCCAGCTAGTTTTTTTATTTTTAGTAGAGATGGGATCTCTCTCTTGCTCTCCTGAGCTTAGATCACCCACCTCAGCCTCCCAGAGTGCTGGTATTACAGCCTGAGTCACTTTGCCTGGCCTCATAGTAAAGTAGTTGTTTTCTCTCTTAGAAAACAGAACTTTAACTTAGGTTTGGTTGTAAGTGGAGGAATAAAGAACAGAGTAATTGTCATGGAGGTACCAGTACCTGAGCTTACAGGTAATAATGAAATTGTCTTTATTATTGTATTACATGTTTTTTTGAGCTACGGTGAGTATATTTTCCAAACCAAAAGTCAGCACACCTTCTCTAAGAGTATTTTTCTATTTGTGGATTTCTTTATAAGAAGTACATCTAGTATACATTTAGGAATAAATTATTAACAGTTGAGACTATCCAGGATAACCTGACGTTGGGTTGCCTTGCCTAGAAAATAGGAGATTGACTCTTCAAAAGAGAAATATGCTGTAGTTTTAATTTTACTCTACTGGTCTTTTAGCACAATGTTGATGTCAACACTCTTAAGAGCTGTAGCCTGACACTGCCTGTCTACCCAGAGTAGAGAGCTAGACCATTGATCTGTGTGGAGCCTTAATTTTTATTATGAGAGACATATCTTTGCCTGTCCTTGAAGCCTATAAGATGGACAAGTAGAAACAGTACTGACCCAGGAGTGTCCCGTCTGACTGACCTTATTACTGAATACACATAAATCATACACTTAGAAACTAGCAGGTTTTTGATGGTGGCATATGCACCTCAGGGAACAAATATTATTCATTGAACTCTTGGGTTTTCTTCACCCAAGTGCAAATGACTTCCTGTAGGTATGGGAAAAATTGGTCAGGATAGGCTCTTTTCTTAGGCCATGCATCCAGCCGTGCATAGATGCGTACTGCAGAACAGGAGAAGGAAGGGAGCAAAAAAATAACAAAAGTTCTGAAAACAAATCAAGGAAGCCAGGGGGACTGAAGAGGAAACAGACATTGAGAAATTCAGAAAGAAACGAGACTAGTAGAGAACATGTTTGTGTGTTCTGAGTTATTTTCTGCAGTATACATGTATTTATGGAGAGCACAATTCTGTGATAATATTATAAAAAATTATTTTTCGTTCTCTGAGAGTTTCAAATGATTATCCCTTTCTAAGTTTTTGTAATATCTGGCTCCACATTCCGTGTTATGAGGTTTATAGTTCCTACTAGACCTCTTACCCCAAGACAGCAAATTCTGCACCTGCTTTCTGGCAGTGCTACAAAGGATCTGAGTAGTCTTGATTGTTTTCTTGCCCCAAGACATGGAGTCATCTCCCATCCAAGGAGGTCAGGTTCCTTTTATTATTTATTTATTTATTTATTTATTTGAGACATTGTCTCACTATGTCACATGTCACACTTGATAGAGTGCCATGGCATAACAGCTCACAGCAACCTCAAACTCTTGGGCTTAAGCAATTCTCTTGCCTCTACCTCCTAAGTAGCTGGGACTACAGGCACCCACCACCACGCCTGGCTATTTTTTTGATTGCAGTTGTCATTGTTGTTTTAGCTGGCCCAGGCTGGGTTTCAAACCCTCCAGCCTCAGTGTATGTGGCTGGTGCCATAACCACTGTGCTGTGGGTTCCTTTTAGTGGATTGTAATTACATGTGTTACAAGTCAAAATCTGGGCTCAAGGCAGCTCATGAGTGCTGGTGACCAGCAGAAGTAATCCTGTTGCAATTGAACTAATTTTAGTGACAGAGCTTTACTTTTTTTTTTTTTTTGGAGGCAGAGTTTCATTCTGTTACCCCAGGTAGAGTGCTGTGGCATCATAGCTCATAGCAACCTCCAAGTCCTGGGCTTCAATGATCCTCTTGCCTCAGCCTCCTTAATAGCTGAGACTATAGGCCTACACCACAACATCTGGCTAATTTTTCTATTTTTAGTAGAGATGGGGGCTTCCTCTTGCTCTTTCTATCTCAAATTCCTGAGCCCAAGCAGTCCACACACCTCAACCTCCCAGAGTGCTAGGATGACAGGTGCAAGGCACCTTCCTCCCCCTGCCTTACAAAATAATTTCTACATTGAAAATATATATATATATATATTATGTATATGTAAGAAATAAAAATAAAACACCCATATCCTCACTTCCTAGCCTTGTCTGTATACCTTTCTGTATTAGATTTACTTTTGTTCTTAAAGAGGAAAGTGGTCTTATTTTGTTCTTACCATTCTCTTACTTTATATAGGTTTTTGTTTGTTTTTACCATTATGTGAGTAGTACTAAATAGTCATTTTTGGATTTGCTTGTTTTTGAGCTTGAAATATGTACCATCTTACAGCATGTATTTTTCTCACTTTTTTTTTTTTTGTGTGTGTGTGCAGTTTTTGGCTGGGGCTGGGTTTGACCCGCCACCTCCGCCATATGGGGCCAGCGCCCTACTCCTTTGAGCCACAAGCACCTCCCATTTTTCTGATTTTTTTCTCAGCATTATTTTAAGATCCGTGTGGATGAAGCTTTAGTTTGTTCGTATTTACTGCTTTATTTTATTCTGTTGTATCAGTATGCCATAATTTTTATGTCTTCCTGTATTCTAGTTTTTTGCTGTTGGGAAAGCACTGCTATGACACATTCCTGCATGTTTCCTTATAGGAGTTTCTCCAGGCTGCTATTTTTGTGAGGCGTTTTTACATGGACCTACAATAAGAAATACATTTTCCTTTGTTTGTTGTTTTAAAAAAGGTGCTCCCTCTATTCTCCTCCTGCCCTTTGCCTAAGAAATATATTTTCATCATGAATTACAGTACATATACACATACTAACCTACACATACAACTGAACCAAAAATTTTATTATACTTTAATGTGATAAGGTAACCTCCAGTACTTCCATGTAATGAGGTAAAAATGTAACAAACATTATTCTGTTCTATTTCATTAAAATTTTGTCTGTGACCCACTGAATGGATTTGAGACCCATTGGCTTACAACCAGTGGTTTGAATAACTGCTTTGAGAATTAATTTGCTGAGTCTAGCATTTGTTTAAATGCTAACCTGGGCTCAGTACCCATAGCTCAATGAGTAGGGTGCCGGCCACATACACCGAAGCTGGCGGCTTTGAGCCCGGCCCAGGCTTGCTAAACAACAATGGCAACAGCAACCAAAAAATAGCTGGGTGTTATGGCGGGCGCCTGTGGTCCCAGCTACCTGGGAGGCCGAGGCAAGAGAACAGCTTAAGCCCAAAAGTTTGAGGTTGCTCTGAGCTGTGGTGCCACTGTACTGTATTGAGAGCGACATACTGAGATTCTTGTCTCAAAAAAAAAAGATAAATAAAGGAAAAATAAATACTAACCTAAGAAAACTATGTCAATTTGTTTTTCAGGGTGGTTGAACCAGTCTGACACAATAGATGAAACTTCCTTTTACTCCAACCCTCACTGTGTTGGCAGGGTAGTCTGTGTCATGGGTGTAAAATGGTATATTCTAGAGTTTTGATTTGCATTTCCCCATCACTGATTGATTATCTAGTGAAGAGACAGTTCTAGGCAATGTTACAATGCAGTAGTAGAGATGTGCTCCTGGTGCAAACTAGAGATCAAAACACCGAGCCTGGGGCAGTCAGGGAAAGTTCCACTAATAAGAGCTTTCAAAAGGTTGTCTATAAGAAGCCATTTAGCATTTCAGAAGTCATTTCTTTTTCTTTCTTTTTTTTTTTTTTTTTGAGACAAAGTCTCACTATGTTGCCCTCGGTAGAGTGCTGTGGCATCACAGCTCACAGCAACCTCAAACTCTTGGGCTTTAGCAATTCTCTTGCCTCAGCCTCCCAAGTAGCTGGGACTACAGGCACCCACCAAAACGCAGGACTATTTTTTGTTGCAGTAGTCACTGTTGCTTAGCTGACCCAGGCTGGGTTCAAACCTGCCTGGGCCAGCTAAACAACTCGGTGTATGTGGCTGACTCTGTAACCACTGTGGTATGGGCACCAAGCCTAGAAGTCATTTCTAACCTGAATTCTGCCAAGGTAAAAATTTTTGTCTTCTGTTAGCCTACACTTTTCTAAACACAAAGTAGATCTCAACCTTTCTTGGATCTTGAGTGAGGCCTGTGAGTACCTAAAGAAAATTATGGACCTACCTCCTAGAAAAAATATATACATGCATGTATATGAATTTGACATACAGTTTTAGAAAGTTCTTGCCTTTCTAGGCCCTTCAGGGAACAGAGTAGCCAAGAAGTTCCCAGGGACTCCCCAAAAGAGAAATGGCTAATTTTCTATTCAAGTCTGAGTTGTTGAATATACTGGGTTGAGACCACTCCTCTTTTCCAGGACTCACTCCCACCTTCTGTAAAAGTTAAATATGGCCTACAGCTTTGCATTGGTGTCAGAGTTGAGTTGGTGTCTGTCATGAGTCCCCACATATAGACAATGTGTGTATAAAGAGTGTGCTGTTGGGCTGCGCCTGTGGCTCAAGGAGTAGGGCGCCTGCCCCATATACTGAAGGCAGCGAGTTCAAACCCGGCCCCAGCCAAAAACTGCAAAAAAAAAAAAAAATGAGTAGCAGAGCTGAGATTAGGAATTTATCAAAACACTAAAAATTGAAGCTGGAAGCAACTAATAAACATCCTCAGACCATCTAGAGAAAATTGATGGATTGCATGTTTTCCCAAAAACGAAATGTTAGATTGAACCAATTTTATTTGAATCTTGACAGGATAACCCAGGAGCCTCGAGGCCTTGGTGACTGATAAGGGTTACATGGGCCCCAGTTATACACAACTGATTTGTTCGTGCTACTGATATAGTTCCTAGATGGGTTTAATTTTATATGTGTAAATTGATCTTTTAAAAAAAAAATTGGTTTATGCTTTCTTTATCTGCCAGTGCCACAGACATTTTTCAGCTGTTTCCCCTAGGGCTTCTTTTAACTCATCTAGTACCAGGATTTAGAATCTGTCCTAACACTTTGACTCTAAGAAACTATCACTCCCCAGCCATCTGACTCAACATCCAGTCAGGGCTTGACTTAATTAGATGCCTCACTCTCTTCTGAGAATCCTCTAGCTCTTCCCCACCTTCCACCCAGAGTCCACAAGTTTGAAATAAGGCTGCATTGTAATAGAGGGAATTCTTTGTTAACTTTCTGAAATGACCTTCTAGAAGCTATCTTTTGTTTGATGTGATAAGAAGTATGCGTGTCTAAATCACAAAATAGGTATTCTAAGCTCTGTTGGGAGAGTAGCATTTTAGAAGGTAGAAAGTATATGATTCCGCCAAGTAGAAAACTGTTGCCCCTCAGCGGATTTTTTTCAGCTTCCTTCAGAGAGTAGCTTTAGCAACATAAATGTGAGGTTTGATGCACAATAAAGAAAACTTCTATTGATAACTGTAGATGGTACAAATAAAACATAAAACACAAGCACTCAGAAAAATTGGGTTTGGCCAAGGAGACAGTGAAGCACATCTCTGTTGGGCCAGAGATTGTTATCCTTTTCTTCTGAATTCAAAACCAATTATTATCTTTTTAATGGTCCAGATATGTTTCCAAATTTACTTAAAGGCTGTTACCCGCGGAACAAAAGGTGGGCTCTGATAGGAGCAGTTAGTGACCAGGCAGCTGCTTATAGGTTGTGACTGCCTTGGAGTCTCAAGAAAGATTGGTTTAATGATTTGGCAAATCCAAGGCATGGGTTTTTGGTGGTTTTGTTGTTTTGTCTTTATTTTTTCACTGTTTAAGAGTCTTTGGGGGGAAAGACTCCATTTCTCGTTTTTAAGAGACAGAATCTCACTTTGTTGCCCAGGCTTGAGTAGTACTGTGGCATGATCATAGCTCACTGCATCTTTGAACTCCTGGGCTCGAGTGATCCTTCTGCCTCAGCCTCCCATGTAGCTGGGAGGCATGTGCCACCTTCCTGGATAATTTTTTGTTTTTAAATTTGTTTGTAAGATGGGAGTGGGGGAGTCTTGCTATGTTGCTCAAGATGGTTTCAAACTTCTATCCTCAATGGATCCTCCCACTTACACCTCCCAAAGCGCCAGGATTATAGGCATGAGCCACTGTGCTCAGCCAGATTGTTGTCTTATTTTAATAAATTGCTACAGCTACCCCAGCCTTCAGCAACCACTGCAGTCAGCAGCCATCAACATCAAGGCAAGACCCTTATACCAGCGAAAAGTTTATGACTACCTAAAGGCTCAGGTAATTATCAGCATTTTTTACTAATAAAAAAAAATACATATATACATTTTTTTTTTCGAGACAGTCTCACTATGTCGCCCTCAGTAGAGTGCTGTGGCGTCACAGCTCACAGCAACTTCAAACTCTTGGGCTTAAGTGATTCTCTTGCCTCAGCCTCCCAAGTAGCTGGGACTACAGGCGCCTTAGCTGCTGAGCTACAGGCACTAAGCCAAATAATAAAGTATTTTTTGACTAAGGCATACACATTGTTTTTTGTTTTAGAAATATGCTATTGCACATTTAATAGACTACAGGATAGTATAACCATAATTTTTATATACCTTAGGAAAACCACAAAATTTGTGTGACTTTATTTATTGTAATATTTGCTTTATGGGTGGCGTCTGTGGCTCTAAGGAGTAGGGTGCTGGCCCCATATACCAGAGGTGGCGGGTTCAAACCTGGCCCCAGCCAAGAACTGCATATATGTATTTGCTTTATTGCAGTCGTCTGGAACCAAGCCAACTATATTTCTGAGCTATGCCTATACTTTTCACCCAGCTTCCCCTGTTAACATCTTACATAATCGTGGTACATTTGTCAAAATTAAGAGGTTATGCTAACAAAACTCCACACTTTATTCTAATTTCCCATTTTCCCACAAGTGTCCCTTTGCTGTTCCAGGATCTAGTCCAGAATTCCCCATTAGATTTAGGCACAAACTTTTAAAACAAGACTTTCCCCCTTTCTTTACCACAGTTTAATAAAATACATACATTTTAGGGCAGCGCCTGTGGTTCAGTGGGCAAGGCGCTGACCCCATATACCAAGGGTGGCGGGTTCA
The DNA here is from genome assembly GCA_963574355.1 of Loris lydekkerianus. Classification (NCBI taxonomy): domain Eukaryota; kingdom Metazoa; phylum Chordata; class Mammalia; order Primates; family Lorisidae; genus Loris; species Loris lydekkerianus. The sequence goes on from CAUYPK010064530.1 coordinate 19,994, forward strand.
AACCCAGCCCTGGCCCAGCTGCAAAAACAAACAATAGCAGGGTGTTGTGGCGGGCACCTGTAGTCCCAGCTACTCAGGAGGCTGAGACAAGAGAATCGTTCACCTAAGCCCAGGAGCTGGAGGTTGCTGTAAGCTGTGACACTAGGGCACTCTACCAAGGGCAACAAAGTGAGACTCTGTCTCTAAAAAAATAACATACATTTTAGATTTATAGTAGAGTTGCAAAGATAGAACAAAGTGCCATATTCTCTTCACCCAACACATTGCATTAACCATGGCACATTTGTCAGAACTGGGTGACTTAACGATGCCACTGTATTTTTATGTCATCACAAGGACACTTCCCCTGGAGTTATATGTAGGTTTTTTCAGGACCTCCAAGGCTGTGAGTGAGCCTCATGCTCATATGACTTCAAGATTGGAGTTATGCAGGTTAGGGCTTCTCATCCTTCCCAGATCATGTCCTACTGTGTCCTCCCTCGGTGACCTCCTCCACAAATAGATAAAGGCAGTGCTTGGCTTTGGAAAGAATGTGGCAGGCACTCAGCAAACTACTGTACGTGTTGCTCAGTTATGATGGGGTTACATCCAATAAACCTGTTAGTTGAAAATATTTAAGTAGAAAATGCATTTAATACATCTAACCTACCAAAAATTTTAGTTTAGCCTAGCCTACCTTAAATGTGCCTCAGGGCCTTGTGCACACCCACCACCAACTTGGGGGGGTGCTTGGCCTAGTTGTTTTGTTATATACATGTATTTTCTCTAAAATTCCTTTCCTTCCTGGAACAGTTCCATTAGCATTTGTTCCTTAGGTGCTTGGTGTGGACCAGCACCTTTTTTGTTGGAAGAAATGAAGTTCAGCATATTTAGTGTGAGGAAACCATACCAGGTCCCAGATCCCTTGAAATCTGCTCAGAGGTAGAAACCTCAACAAAGGAGCTGATAATAAATAGGAGAGAGCACATTCATGCAGAGAAACCTGGATATCTAGGAGCATTTTGTTCTCTAACCAGCAAAAATGTGAATGGGATTTTACTAACTGGTTTTTTAAAATGTTTAGTGTCAGCTCGGCGCCCATAGCTCAGTGACTAAGGGTGCCAGCCACATACACTGAAGGTGGCAGGTTCAAGTCTGACCTGGGCCTGCTAAATAATGACGGCTGCAACCAAAAATAGCTGGGCATTGTGGTGAGCACCTGTAGTCCCAGCTACTTGGGAGGCTGAGGCAAGCAAATCCCTTAAGCCCAAGAGTTGGAGAATGCTGTGAGCTGTGATGCCATGGTACTCTACCCAGGGCAACATAGTGAGACTCAATCTCAAAAAAAAAAAAAAATGTTTAGTGTCATGCAGTAGAATTTTTCAGTCTAGCCCAGGGACTTTTTCCATTTTTCTGAGGACTTAGCAAGTCTCTGTCTGTAAGAACAACCCGAAATTGGTCCTTAACCAGGTATGTTCACTAATGGGCCTGACTTTAAGGAAACATTCTTGTTTCCTTAAATCTAGTTTTCTTTTTCCAAGTTGCTCAGAGTGCTTTATCAGGGAGGCTGCTGTCTTCACTGCAGCAGATCTACAGAGTTACCCCCACTGGATGGAGGGGCTGCCATCTCACCCAGGGCAGGGCTTCTCAACGTTGGCACTACTAACATTTAGGCCTGGATAGATCTTTCTTTGTCTTGTACATCAGAGGATGTTCAGCAGCATCTCAAGCCTCTGTCCCCTAGATGTTTGTAATGCCTCTCCCTCACCCCAAATTGTGACAACCAAAAATTTCTCCAGACAGTGCCAAATCCTCCTTAAGGGAGAAATTGCCTGATTTGAGTATCACCACCCTGTGGTCTCTTCTAAGGCAAGATGGAGATTCCTCAGTCTTAACCCAGCCACCTAACCTCAGAATATTTTTTTCTTCTCCCAAGAGCCTAGAGAAAGGATGCCTTTTCCACGGTGGTGTGCAGGTAGAGCGCAGGCAGAACTCTAAGTCTTTGGTTGGCTTTAGCTACCACTGAGGATGAGAAATGATGAGCCACTGGTGAACTTACTACGTCCCCTCTTGTTCCAGTTAAACAAACTTTTATAGTCTTTCTGTTAATGATTCAGTTGGTTAAGAAAACACTCTCCTTTGCCAAAGCTATTTTGAATCTGAGACATGAGGTTTTGGACACATAAGTTCCCATTCTACTGACTTTTTCTTCTTGGCAAATGGGGAAGGATACTGATGAAAATAGAACTGCCAACGGGGGTTTTTCAAAACATTACATCTAGATATTTCCAATAATAAAAATAACCAGTTTTTTCCATATCTTATAGTAAAAAGTAAATTCTGATATTGCAGAGGGTTATAAAACCACTAGCATAGCTGATGACACAAATTGATGCTGACAGTAAAATTTTGGCAATGTGGTGGCAGTCGGAAGCATCCATGGTGTGGCCTGTGACATTCAGGCCTTCCTAATGCTGCAACCCTTTAATACAGTTCCTGTAGGTCACAGCCCACAGGTTGAGAACCACAATTCTATGCCCTACTGAAACCTTTTGCTATTTGCAAAAAGGCTGGGGAGGCCTTTCCAAGGCATAATTGCCAGCACATTGCCAAATACATATGAGCTCTACTTCTAACCCCCCACCAAGAAGCTTACCTTGGAGGTTTGCTTTACATACTCTGCTAATCTGGCCAATCTCTTATTTTGGACAGAAACTGCCAGTCTTTTCATGACAGCACAGTGATCACCCAGTCTTTTATAGCATTCCTCTTCAAGGTAGTTGCCAGGTGCAACATTATAAAAGAAAGCCTTTCTGGCCAGGTGTGGTGGCTTACTCCTGTAATCCTAGCACTCTGGGAGGCTGAGGCAAGTGGATTGCTTGAGCTCATGGGTTGGGGACCAACCTGAGCAAAAGTGAGACCCTCATTTCTACTAAAAATAGAAAAACTGAGGCAAGAGGATCACTTGCGTCCAAGCATTAGAGATTGCTGTGAGCTATGACACCACAGCACTACTTAGGGTGACAGCTTGAGACTCTGTCTAAAAAAGAAAGAAAGAAAGCCTTTCTGAACATTATAGCAAAACCCGTTGGGTTTTCATAGGGTTATTAATAGCTTTGAATCCTACTTTGGGCTGGAAACAGTATGTTCCAGTCAAGAACAGTAGCCGTCAAGAATTGTAGCTGATGCTCATATGTGGTGCAGGTGGAGAGGCAGGCCATTACTGCTGAAACTTGCATAGTTTACAGCTATTAATATTTACATAAAAGTTCATTTAAAAACTTGTGCCTTGTCAGTAAAACCCAATGAGGTACATATAGCATCATTAGAACATAATTAACTGGAGAACAGAAAAGCATTAGAAAGTGTTCTGGGACTAGAAGCCTTGTGCTTGCCTGTTAGACCTTTGGGCCAAATGTAACACCAGCCTGAGCAAAGAATAGTCATCATGAAAATATTTTCTTTTCTTCCAAGTCAGGAAACAGACTCACAATGGAGTCTACTTCTCCACTCTGAATTTTGAGATGTACAGGAAATAACCAACCATTACCAGCTGAGGTTTTCCTGCAGATAAATGAACCCTGAGGCCACAGTGACCTGTCTTGTTAATGAGTTAATGAAGAATCTGGTCCTTGCATTGACCCTATCTTTAAAAGCTTTCTGTAGGGCTGAAACAACATTCCTCTAATTTATGAGTTAACTGTTTCTTACTCAGCAAACAAGAAACAGAAGGCAAGAAAAGAACCTGTGTGGCAGAGAAGTAGAGAATCTACCAAGGGGCTTCTATTTCTTAAAATTTTTATTATTTGAACTTTAACATCATTTGTAGAAAATAATTTCGTTCAAAAAAATAGTTTGTCTTATGGCAGAATCTTAAGAAAATTGGTTTTTATTTGCTATTTTTCCCTTTACCCCAAAGCATTTTACCCTTTATTCGGACAAGAAACTGTTACAGAGTAGAACAAGACAACTGGTTTGAGTTTTACGGCAACATTTCAGGGGATAGGCATTTTTACTTCTGTAAGTAATCACTATTCACCAAGCAATTTATTAAAAGGAGGCAGATTCTGCCTATTGTTTCTTAAGAAAGATGAGTCTCCTTTAAATTAAGTATTTCTTCTCCCAAATTACTTTTTCTCAGTTAACTGATTGTTGGTGTTCTGCAATTTGAAGGTACGCCCAGGGTGGTTGTCACCACCTTTGTTAGAGGATCAAAGCTGAGGCTTCATAGTTCTAGAAATGTGATTTATCAGTTAGTTACATTCTGATGAATTGATTCATGACAGTCATGAGGCTAGTGTTAAATTTGTTTTCAAAAAACCCAAATGCTTGTTTATTAACTTAAAATTAGTATTTCAGTGACTACAACAGAAGTCCTACTGGCTATCCCAAAACCAGTACTAGAAAATCATAAAAAGTAACAGGAGGGTTTCTTTGGTAAGCAAAGCATAAAACTTGGACTGATCATCTTAAGATACCTTTTCCAGGCTCAGCACCTGTAGCACAGTGATTACAGTGCCAGCCATATACATCGAAGTTGACGGTTTGAACCCAGCCTGGGCCAGCTAAACAACAATGACAACTGCAATAACAACAAAAAAAAATAGCCAAGTGTTATTGTGGACGCCTGTAGTCCCAGCTACTTGGGAGCCTGAGGCAAGAGGATTACTTAAGCCCAAGAATTTGAGGTTGCTGTGAGCTGAGATGCCACAGCACTCTACTGAGGACAACATAGTGAGACTCTGTCTCCAAAAAAAAAAGATATCTTCTCTATACACCATTTGGGGAAAAAAAAAATGTTTTTTTGTTTTGTTTTGTTTTTTGAGACAGAGTCTCACTCTTGCCCTCAGAAGAGTGTCCTGGTGTCATAGCTCACAGCAACCTCAAATTCTTGGACTCAAGCGATCCTCTTGCCTCAGCCTCCCAACTAGCTGAAACTACAGGTACCTGCCACAACACCCAGTTATTTTTAGAGACAGGGTCTTGCTCTTGCTCAGGCTGGTCTTGAACTCCTGAGCTCAAACAATCCACACACCTCAACCTCCCAGGGTGCTAGGATTACAGGCATGAGCCACCATGCCCGGCCCCCCATTTGGAAATTTTTAAGAAATTTTTGTCCTCCACTATAAGGCACGTATCTTTTGGGTACTTGGTATTAAAGGTTCCTATCTAAAATACCTTCTGGAAGCACACCTTTGTTTTATACCAAAGGTTGCATCTTCCTAGAAAAAAAGTAAATAATAAACAGAACATCTTCTCCCTGATTAGTGCTAAATAGTCCCTGGTTCAAGGTGACAAACTGAACACATGCCACCACATGTGTATGCTAAATCGTTATATATCAGACAGACATATGTCCTTAACACTGCTGGAAGAAGTGTCTGGAGTGGTCTAGAAATCAGGAGAATTCCTGAAGGACTGAAGCAGATGGAAGCCAGAGTCTGAAAGCCCTGCGTGTCCTGCCCTCCCTGTCCTGTGACCAGTGCAGATCGGCTGTGCTGAATGGAAGACATGGCCTACACACACCAGGGTTTAAAACAGCACGTGACCAAGCACCTGACTGAGGGTGGTCAAGCATTAGAGGAAAGCCAGCAGCATAAAAGGGAAGCATCAAGCCCAAGAAATTGAAACGCTAACTTTGAAAGATTCAAGTAGATAGAGCATAAAGGAGACTTTAAGGGGATTTGTATCCTGAAAGGGATAAAAAGAGAATACCATATTCATGAAATAAGAACAGACTGTTATGGTTCATCACCTGTAGCACAGTGGTTATGGCGCCAGCCACATACACCAAGGCTGGCAGGTTCAAACCCGGCCCAGCCCAGCTAAACAACAATGACAACTACAACAAAAAATAGCTGGGCGTTATGGCAGACGCCTGTAGTCCCAGCTACTTGGGAGGCTGAGGCAAGACGATTACTTGAGCCCAAGAGTTTGAGGTTGCTATGAGGTAGGACATGCCACAGCACTCTATCCAGGGCACAGGGTGAGACTCTGTCTCCAAAAAAAGAAAGAAAGAAAGGGAAGGAAAGGAAGGAAAGAATTTTCCTTCCTAGACCTTGGAAATAAAATAGGATTGTTTAGCTCCAACCTCACTAACAGGGCTCAATACCACTATGGATATAACCTAAAGGGAGTTAGTGCACAGGAGGAAAAAGACAAAGAATTTTCTTAGAGTATAAAATAAGGAGGGTAAGAGAAAAGTATTAATACACTAAGGATGGTAGTTTTAAAAATTCCAGTATGCATCCAATGTGAGTTCTGGGAGGAGAAAATTGGAAAAATAGAGGGGAGAAAAAATATCCAACAAATAATGTGAGGAAATTTCCCAAAACAGAAGAAAAGCAGTAATTCTTAAAATGGAAGGGTCCACTGAGTCCCCAGCATGAATTTGTGAGTTAAGATTCATATTTTACACATACAATGGAAGCTTCAGAATAGTAAGGATAAGCAAAAATGCCAAAGGCTGTTGGAGAGAAAACAGTCTAGCCTGTGAAAGAACAAGAATCAAGCTGGCATCAGAGTCTTCTGGCAACACTGGATGCAAAAAGAAGCAACGAGTTCGTAATTCTGAGAAGCTGGGATCAGATATTAAGGGCAGATGAAGACATTTTTCAGGTATGCAAGAACTTGCTTTCTCACTCAGGATCTCTATTTTATAGAATTACCAGAGGGATGTCCAGTAAAAATGAAAAAGGGCAAAAAAAAAAAAAAAGCCCAGGAGAAAATGCCTTAAATCAGTACTTCTCTGGAACTTGAACAGCCACATACTTTTTGCAACAGTGACATCCCCAGAGATGCATTGAAGCTGTGCCCTGGCGTCCACCGCAGTCATCAACAGAAGTCCAGGCCTCCAGGTCATGCCCATCTTTAAGATGCTCACCCCCACTCTGCCCTGAGCATTCCCTAGCTAGGCCCCACTCCCACCCCTCTCTATCCTTATCCTCACCAGATTGGCAGAAATTCTGACATTTGATAACTCTGCTTTGATGAAAGAGAGTATGGCTGTCCATGTTTTTAGTGGTATAAGATTGCCATTGGCAGTCCTTTAGAAACTACTGTTTGATCATTTATAGTTCTTCCATACAACAGTATACAACTTGAAAAGAATAAAGATGTGCTTGATGTACCAACAGGGAATGATCTCTGAAATAAGTGTACAGTAGGAAGCTGGGAGCAGAATAGTGTAGGGTGCATACAACCCTTTGTGTTTTTGAAGGGGGGGATATATACATTGTATGTGCGTGACATAGCTCTGGCAGAAAGGGGTTCTTCTAATGGACCTGCTCAAGTCAAACTCCCTTTTTCTATCTTTGACCACATTGAGCCCAGGATCATCACCTGTTCTTGTTACTTAGAATGTTCTCTCTGGGCTGGGTCCACTGGCTCATTCCTGTAATCATAGCACTGTAGGAGGCCAAGGCAGGTGGATCCCTTAGGCTCAGGAGTTCCAGACCAGCTTTACAAGAGCAAGACCTCATCTCTACTAAAAACAGAAAACCAACGGGATGCCTGTAGTCCCAGCTACTCAGGAGGCTGAGGCAGGAGGATTGCTGGAGCCCAGAAGTTTGAGGTTGCTGTGAGCTGTGATGCCTTAGCACTCTACCTAGGGCCACAGGATAAAATAAATGGAGATTTCTCACAAATGCTTATAGATCACATAGAAAATCTATTACAGTAGGGGAGGTAGTCTGTGAGCTACTGATGATTGCATAAGCAAATAATCTCTATAGGTGGATAGACAAGAAACCAATAATAGGTTGCCTCAGAAAAAGAATTGGTTGGTGGGATGGGAAGATGGATAGGAAATTTTTTAGTGGGCTCCTTTTTGATCATTTTGAATTTTAACCATGAGCATAAACCAAATAAAAGTTTTGTTTTCCTCCCAAGAGCAAAGAGTCACTGACAAGGCATCTGACAAAATCATACTTCATGTTCTAATAGCTCAGGTGTTTCACTATAGATGGAGAGACCTAAGGGGGGCCAGGTGCAGTGGTGTGACACCTGTGATCCCAGCACTTTGGGAGGTGGGGCACTTAGATCGCTTGAGGCCAGGAATCTGGGCAACATAGTAAGACCATGTCTCTGCAAAACATTGAAAAATTAGCTGAGTGCGGTGGCACATGAGGAGGTTGAGGCAGGAGGATCACTTAAGCCCAGGAGATTAAGGTTATAGTGAGCTATAATCAGCCACTGCACTCCAGCCTGGCCAATAAAACAAGATCTCATCTCAAAAAAAAAAAAAAGAAGACCCAAGGGCGATTGAAGCCTGGCCAGGAGGCAGGTTACCACCTTTATGACCCCAAGCAAATGAAGGGGCCTACAGTGATCGCAGAGTCAGATGGTCCATGGCCTTCAGGTGTCCCACTGGGAGCTAATGTTAGAGGCTAATATTTGATCCATTTCTCAGCCTCCCCATGGATGCCCTTCTTAGTCTTTCAGTTGACCTGCTGAATAGGTGTTTATCTCCAGACTTTGGTATGATTTAGATTGTGCTGTGAGAGGTCTGCCTTTTGTTTTCTTTTTAAGCCTTGTTTTGGCAGAGTTTAACATAAATAGTGAACACGAATAGTGAACAAGCAGCGAGAGACTTACTGTGCTTTACATGACCTCTCCTTTCCTTGCTCCTTTACTCTAATGTAGACCTCACCCACCTCTCCCAGCATTGGCTCCAGGTCAGCTGGCTGCCCAGCAGCCTGTTTCTGGAGCTTGCATCTCAGGAACATGCACATCTTCTCTAGAGTATTTGAAAGTGGCAGAATTGTCTGGACAGTGGGTTGTTGTGACAGTTTTATTGTCGTTACCATCCTCCTTCCTGGTCCTTTGCACCCATTTTAAAGGATTGTATTGGGATTAATTAATTTACAGAAGGGCTTGATGCCTGTAGCTCATGCAGCTAGGGCACCAGCTACATAGTCCAGCCCGGGCCTGCCAAACAATAATGACAAGTACAGCCAAAAAATAGCCGGGTGTTGTGGCAGGCACCTGTAGTCCCAGCTATTTGGGAGGCTGAGGCAAGAGAATCGCTGAGGCCCAAGAGTTGGAGGTTGTTGTGAGCTGCGATGACACGGCACTCTACCGAGGGCGACATAGTGAGACTCTGTCTTAAAAAAGAAAAAAGAAAAAGTAATTTACAGAATTAAGCCTTCACATAGCTGCAGTGGATATGGTGCAAGGGGAGCGCAAGTCGTGGATGTGTGGGCGGGGGTGGGGCTGGCAGAAACTGGCCTTCCCAGATGATGGGGAGGTAAACGGGTATTTCAGTACCTCTGTTCTACAGAGGCTCTTGCAGAGCTCTAATGATTAATGAAGCTCACAGCCACTCACAGAATTAAATTGCTCTTTCTGTGTCTAAGTCACTGAAGGAAAACTGTGAAGGAGTGATTTATCCAAGGTGGGGATACCACACAGCAGATGAATTAGGAGAGCAGCCCAGAAGTCTTGGCATCTTCATGCCTTGCTCTAACCACCCTCACTTCCTTCCCTATTTTTGAATCAGCTTGTGGAGACAGTGAAAAAAGGAGTGGGCTATGTTAATAACCAGAATGTGGTATGAAAGGCTTTAAAGACTTCCTTTCTCATCTTTTTTTACTTCCTTCCCCTTATTTAAAAAGCACAGCTTTCTGGTTTGAGACAGACTCTGGCATCTCAGGACTTCCCTTCCTAAATCTCATTTGACAGAGCCATTTCCTGGGATCTTCTTGAAATCTATAACATTACTAGTTTAGTCCCATTTTGATGGCCCAGTAGCCATGCAGATGCCCCTTCTACCCATCAAAACAGCATTAAGAACATGAGTAGGCAAAGCCACAAGCAGAAAGGAAGTAATTGCAAAATACATATCTGAACTGTTTATATTTACATATAAATATATGTAGAACTGTAACTCAGAAGACAACCTTATTTTTTCTTTTTCTATTTTTTAACTTTTTTTTGCAGTTTTTGGCCGGGGCCAGGTTTGAATCCACCACCTCTGGTATATGGGGCCGGCACCCTACTCCTTGAGCTACAGGGGCTGTCTCTATTAGCCTTATTTTTTAAATGGCAAAAAAATTGGCATTTCACAAAAGAAGATACACCAATAAGCTCATGAAAAAGTGTTCATCATCATTAGATATCAGGGAAACACAAATTATAATCACACTAAAGCTTAGTTCATGCTCCCTGAAAAGGCAAAAAAAAAAAAAAAAGTGGACATATAACTCCAAATGTTCATGAAGATATGGAGCAGCCAGCACTCTGGTACATTGTTGCTCGGACAGGTGTAAATTATGTTTGTAAAGTTAAACATACACCTACTCTGTGATTCAACACTTCAAGTTTTCATCCAAAAGAAATGAAAACATATGTCTACAAAAAGCCTTATGCAAGCATGTTTTATTTGCAATGGTGTAAAGCTGGAAACGGCCCAGGTGTCCATCAGTAGGGGAATGGATAAACAAAGTGTGGCAATAATAAGGAAGAAAGTGCTGTGCACCTGGATGAACCTCAGAAACACTGTGCTATGTGAGAGAAAGCAGACACAGAAGAATAAGTACCATGTTATTCCATCTATACAAAGTTCAAAACAAGGCACAGCCAGTCTATGATGATAGAGTTCTAAATAGTCATCACTGGTAGGTGGGGAATTGACTAGGAAAGGCACCTTCCAGGATGATAGAAATGTTCTGTATTTTGACTATGGGTGTGAAATACACAGGGGTATACAGTTGGCTAAAACTGTATAAAGATATACAGTATCTTTATACATTTCACTGTACTTGTATATAAGTTTCAGTGCCAAAAAATGCAGGGTTTGGGAGGTGGGAGAGGAGCCTAGGATGCGACGGTGAGCCAGAGTACTCGCCCGTCCACCCACCTATCAGCGCGTGATTCCTGACTTGGGCAGAGGAACACAAATTGCATTTGGTCCCTGTTGGTTCAGGGCAGGTGCAAAGACAGGCAGTGCTGCTGCTTTAATTTCCCCTTGTAAGCTCTTGGCCATCAGTGCGTCATGCCTCCCCACAGCAGATGAAGCGGTGCCTGTGGCAGAGCAGGCCTGTCCTGAATAGCTGTGAAATAAGTCCCTTTGCCTATTCAAGTAGGCCTGGTGAATAAGGCCCACTTTGTGTTTTTTTTAATAACTAGAATTGCTTCATTTTTTTCATAAGGACTGGCTTATCTGTCTGAGAAGCAGCCTTCAGAATAATAGCAAATTGTGCTGCTTGGACTCAGTGTACTTGGAGATGGACAGTGGAACTTGGTTATTAGTAAATTAAGCGGCATTCTTGTCTTACCAGAGTTTTAAACTCTTCATATTCTAGTTCACAGCATGCAGAGTCTACTGAAGCATAAATACAGTTCGGCAAAACCTTTTCATAATAGGTCTAGAAGAGTGTTCTGTTGTTCTTTTCATTATTTCACTGTTTTTGAAAATTATCTTCAGGCTGGCCTAATGACTAGGCCCAGATTGAGTCCACAGCCTTGCCCATTCACTTTTATCTCCAAGCTGTAAAGTTTGGGTCATTACTTAAGTGGCAACTTGCTTCACTGGTGACATCAAGAACTTACTCTAAAGTAAGGGCCCTCAAACCTTGGTGTGCCCATATTGATGATCCTGGGGACTCTGCTCCCTGAGAGTCTGATTGAGGGGATAAGGGAGGCAGCTGTAGAGCTGGCATTTTTAATAACCTTTGGGGATTCCAAAGCAGGTACCTCTTAGTACTAAGAAACACTTAAATATATAATTTACGGGAAAAGCAGGTATCATCAGGCACTGTCAGGGGCTGTAGCTTCTCAAGAACTGGAGCTATGCTTGTTCTTTGTATTACTGGCATCAGCATAGTTCAAACACAATAGGACTATAAGACAGTTTTAATGAGTAAATTAATTAGAAAAAATGACTTATACATAGAGTTCTATCAAATACAGCTCAGTTCAGGTACTTTGATACGGGAGGAATCACATGTAGAAAACCTTTATTAAGAATAAATAAACATGTTTCATGACAGCATCAGAGCTAAAACAGGACATATTCAAAATTAGAAAGAAGTCTCGGTGCCTGTAGCTCAGAGGGTAGGGTGCCAGCGATGTACACCAGAGCTGGTGGGTTCAAATCCAGCCCGGACCTGCCAAACAACAATGACAACTACAGCCAAAAAATAGCCACATGTTGTGGTGGGCATCTGTAGTCCCAGCTACTTGGGAGGCTGAGGCAAGAGAATCGCTTAAGCCCAAGAGTTTGAGGTTGCTGTGAGCTGTGACGCCACAACACTCTACCCAGGGCGACAGCTTGAGACTCTGTCTCAAAAAAAAAAAAAAAAAAAAGAAAAGAAAGAAATTGGAAGAAGTTAGGTGCGGAGGTGCACGTTCCAGTTACTCAGGAGACTCAGGCAGGAGGATTGCTTTAGCCCAGGAGTTAAGACCAGCCTGGGCAATGTAGTGAGACCTCTTCTCATTTAAAACAAGGTGGAGGGTGGGGGTGGGGCAGGGGCAAAGGGAGTAATATGGCTGAACTGAAGGCTTCCCAGGGAAATCCTCTTCTCATTTTTTTCTGGCACCAAAGGAACAGTAAGATTTGTTAAGCCAAATTGGTTATTGTTGATTTTTTTTTTTTTAATTGAAGTCATAGATGCATAATTTGAAAAGTTCAAAATGCCTGACCCAGCCCAGTCCTGGCTCCAGCTCTCCAGGGGCAATCGCTTAAAACTCTTAGCTATTTCTTCTGGTATTGTTGTCCATATTTTAAAATACCATACTATACTGCTGCTTCTTGAGGTATCGATCTTAGACATGACTTATTAACTTCCTGTTCCCTCTAGTTTTTAAGAAGCACCAATTCCTATTTTAGAAGAGGATTTAACTCTCTAGTACCACCCCCATGACTTGACATCCCAGTTCTCTTTCCATTCTTTGAATTAAATTACATTATAATTTGGTATTGACCATAATTATGGTCACTGTGTTAATATTGTTCCTACTGAGCCAGAGAGTTGACTGTCATGGTATGTATTTCCTGTCACATACACATACATATATTTGATTGGTTGGTTTTCTATATCCCCACCACAAATTATTCCCTAAACTCGATAACAAAGCTGTAAAATCCCTCTGAATTCTGGTTTTTACTATAATTTTAGGTTGTTTCAAAAGTTTTGTCCGTTTTTATGAGTCTACTTTATAATATCTCAGTGAATATTTATTCAATTTAATCGAAATAAGAGCCATGTGAATCAGTGTACTTTTGCCAACGTAACACAAGTCGATTAATTCCGTCAGCATAAAAATTGGGTGCTCGGGATTTGATGAAGTCAACGAAGGCCGTTTTTGCTAGGTCCTGATAGGCAAAGGTTCTACCAGTGAGAAAGTTATCGAAGTGCTTGAAAAGATGGTAGTCGGTTGGCGAGAGGTCTAGGGAGTATGGTGGGTGGGGCAGAACTTCGAAGCTCAATTCCTTTAATTTTCGGAAGGTGATTTGTGAGACGTGCGGCGGGGCGTTGCCGTGGAGCAGGATCGGACCTCTTCTGTTGACCAGTGCCGGCTGCTGCTGACGCAATTTTTGGTACGTTTCATCGATTTCCTCACAATAGGACTCTGCTGTGATGGTTTGGCCTGGTTGCAGAAAGTTATAGTGAATCACACCAGCCGCTGACCACCATACAGTAACCATGATCTTTTTTTGGTGGGGTTTTGCCTTTGGGAAGTGCCTGGGTGGATCATCGGTGTCCAGCCACTGTCCTGAATGTTTCCTATTGTCATAGAGAATCCACTTTTCATCACACATGATGATCCAATTCAAAAAAGGATCGTTTTGGTTGCGCAAAAGCAATGAAGAACACACCTCAAAACGTGACAATTTCTGCCGATCGTTTAAATTGTGGGGGTCCCACTTTTCAAGCTTTTTGACCTTTCCAATACATTTTAAACCATCAAAAAAACCGCATCCCACGCACCGTTTGTGATGGGTCAGTCTCCACCAGGGTCCTCAAATCCTCGTCCTAGATTACTCTAGATCTACCACTTTGGGGCTCATGTTCGAGGCTAAAATTTCTGGAACAAAATTTCACAAACCAACGTTGAACAGTGCGTTCATTAACACTATCATTGCCAAATGCCTGCTTAATTTTTTGGGCTGTTTCGGCAGCGCTTTGGTTCAATTTGAATTCGTAGAGAAAAATTGGCTGAAAATCGCTTAATGACATCATACAGTAATAGGCTGAAAAGAATAAAAAAAATTAAAAGTAGAAAAAAATGAACAGCATCAGTGTATAGAGTACAAAATTCTCCATCGATCACTATATACCATGACACAGTAGAATAAATATTTATTGAGATATGGAGCTACAAAAACACATGACAGTAAAATGGACAAAACTTTTGAAACAACCTAAATATTAATGTAAAGTCATCTTGACAAGGTTCACGATGCAGTGTGGTATATGAGATGTACACATGCATATGCATATGATTTAAAATAGTACCCTTAATAAGATGATTTCATAATCTATTTAAAAAAGAGAATGTTGTGGCTGGTTTGATCTTCTATACAGGCTGATAAAACTTTCTCCTTATCAGCAATGAGGCTCTTTCGCTTTCTTGCCATTTGTGGGTTCACTGGAATAGCACTTTCAATTTCCTTCAAGAACTTTTCCCTTTGCATTCCAGCTTGGCTAAATATTTGGTGCAAGAGGCCTAGCTTTTTGCCTATCTCACTATGTTTAATTATTTCTAACTTTTGATTTAAAGTAAGAGACATGAGATTCTTTCACTTGAACAAGTACAGGTGATTGTAGGAATATTAATTGGCCTAATTTCAATATTGCCATGTCTCAGGGAATAGGGAAGACTAAGGAAAAGGAAAGAGATGGGGGCAATGGCTAGTTGGTTTGGGACACACACAACATTTGTCAATTAAGTTCCCACCACCTCATATGGGTATGGTTCATAGTGCCCCCAAATAATGGTAATAGTAACATCAAAGATCACAGATTGCCATAACAGATATAATAATGACTAAACACTGGTGATGGAACAATAAAAAAAGAATAATGATGAGAAAACTTAAAATATTGTGAGATTTATAAAAATGTGACACAGAGACATCAGTGAGCACTTGCTGTTGGGAAAAAATGGAGCCAACAGATTTGCTTGACACAGCATTGTCACAAACCCTCAGTTTGTAAAAACACAATGTCTGCAAAATCCAGTAACACATGCCTATACCTCACATTGGTTGCTCCTCTCTTTAAAAGGGTCCCTCTTTTACAGCATTGCCAGGGCATAAACAGATGTCGGCACAGTTTGGTTTGGAGAGATCTTTTCTCAAACAAATCGAATATAAATCACTTCTCCAAGCAGTCTAGAATGATTATATTGACAACAGATGAGGAAACTGAAGCACAGAAATGTTCTAATTTGTTCTGATTTCATACAGCACATTCATGCAGTAGCCTCTACATCAAGTAAGCCAAACATCTCTCTGCATCAACCACAGAAGTAGGAGGCCTTTGTATTCCATGTGTAGAGAAATAAACCTACAAGTAAGTAATGGGTTGTCATGAATAGGTCAACTTGTTCTCTCAGAACTGGGTCTCTTGAATATTAAAATTGAATGTACATAATTTATCAAAGGAAAAAATACACAGATGTACAATTATTAGAGGTGGGGATCATCAAGGATATGGATCTTTTCTGTTGCTTTGATGGAAGCATCTCTCTAGAGAGCTTGTGTTGAACATGATATAGAATTCATGGAATCTTTTTTGTATTGACTTTTCCTACTCTAGATGACAACTGAGCCATAATTGAGACTGTGGCTATCTAGGTTCTGGAAGGTCCTTTATTTTCTATGGCAGACAAATAAAATAACAGCAGGTGAGAGAATATGGGTGAAAATGCCAGTAGCTACCCTCTGGCAGTGGTCATTAACCAGTGTCTCACAGCCTAGACACAATGTTTTGTTTTGCCACCTGCTGGCAGGCCCATACGCATTTCTACTTTTAAATAGAGATTCTGTTTTTCTCTTTAATGCCAACAAGGACAAGTAATTAATTTATTGACTCATTAATGGCTTATATTCAACTCTGTTGTCAAAGATAATCATTCAGTCAGGTTTAATGAGACATTCTGCCTTTGTTAAAGTCATTAAGATCATTAATAAATAAAATGTGGTTGGACTTCATGCAATTTGCACCTCATAACAGAGACCTAAGCTAAGACAACATTTCCCTGAAACAAATGCTTGAAAAAAATTGAGAAAAATAACAGTTAATTTGTCAGATAATAATTTATCCCTAAAGTCAAAAATCACCAGTCTCCTAGAAAGGTGTATTACAAAAGATGATCTATTGGGAAGTAGGGAGAAAGTACTAGAATTTTCATTTATATTTTCTTTCTTTTTTGTTTTTTGGAAACAGGCTGTTCTTAAACTCCTGCACTCAAGTAATCCTCCCACCTCAGCCTCTTGAGTAGCTGGGGCTATACGTGTCTATTACTCTGCTACCATGCTCAGCTTATATTCCCTTTCTTTTAATCTAAAAAAAAAAAAGCAAGAAAGAAAATGTCAACAACATATTAATGCACACTGACAGTCATTGGGGTTCTTACTTAACCACATGCCCTATGGTCATTTGTCATGAGATGTGCTGAGGTGTCCCACAAGGCCACAAGTGGATGGTACCCTCATGTATTTGCTATACTTTATAGTCAACAAATATTCACTGTGTACCTATGTGGCAGACGCCATTCTGGGTCATTAGAGCATCTCCACATTGCTGCCAATGTGGAAAATACATCCTAACTAGGGCAATGGGCTCAGCGAAGTAGACGTAAAATCCATTTATTTAATTTTAACTAATTTAACTAATTCTCACAATGTAAGCACTTAAGTTAAACAGCATGCCTATAAAGTATGTTTTGAAGTAATACTAATGGCAAAGCTTTCCCTTGGGGGCAGGGAAGACCTCTCTGTAGAGTTTCTGTTCTTAGTGCAAAATCATCGACCTGAAGTTGATTGTGGTATGCAGATGTTATAAGAAAACAAACCCCCTAATTCAAAATAAGCAAGAAGACAACACATGAATTTATATTCACTTTAATTAACAATAAACTTCCTCTTCTATTGATTCGATGGTTTACTTTAAATTTGAACTAGTACATCTATCGCCAAGACATTTAAAAACAAGCATTTGGAACATAAAAAAAACTACATTTTTCACACAACATTTAGAAACATGGAATTTTCAAATTCACTTGTTATTTATATAGAATATAATTCCTGCTGATTCATTTGTAAGAATGGCTGATGGATAAAAATGAAAATTTACTAGCATCACTTTATTAAAAAAAATAAGCACAATTGGAGATTAAAAATTAATATTGTATAAATTAATGTCAGTTCCAACAAACAAAAAAGGGCCACTGTCACCTTCTGTCCACTACTGTGGGCAATGATGTGTACTTCCACTTGGATCTTTGTGACTCCTTTTTCAGCTTTGATGTCCCTAAAACCAAACATTGAAACGAACAACTTAGAACAAACAAGATCTTCAAACGCAGTTTTAAAATGTGTTAAACTAAGATTTTCAGCTGTAATAAAACATATTTTATTGTTATCAATAATATTCCAGTGAGAAGAAAATTTTTTTTTCCTTCCTCAATGAACAACACGCTTTTAAAAATATTTTTATTATTTGTATGCATAGTCACAAGTTTAGAGACCCTTGATCACTCTAATATCCACAGTCCTGAATTTGCATATTATTGTTTCCTTCTGTAGAGTTTACTCGGACAGTAAATCCTTAGGTGACCTCACCTAGTGCCTGGCCTTTGAATGCCATCCAGCCCCTCCTGATCCGACTCAGCCTTCTCCTCATCCAGATTCATATATACAACAGCTTACTTAAGAAAATCAACTGGTGGTCCAATAGGCCTTTCCCATTAGCATGTCTAGAAGAGAACGATTTCCATCTGCAACTATTTCACACTACACTCTTTTCTCTCCCCCAGCCCCTGCTGCCATTCACCTACCCAGTCACTCAAAATCCTAGGGTTCTCCCTAAGTCTTCTCCTCCCCTCATCTCCATAGCCAATCCCTCAGCAAGTTCTCTTGGTTCCACTTTCAAAATAACCTTCAAAGCTGTTCCTCCCAACCTCATTGCTGGCACCCTGGTCTCAGCCACTATCATCTCCCACCTGGACTAAGGCAGCACCTCCTAAGGGTTCTCACCCTGAGGACATCACCACTCACCCCTCTGTTCAAGGCAACTCTGTTCACAGTGCCCCTAAACCCAGAGGAACACAGTCTCAGAAAAAGAATCCTGATGACATATTCAAGTTTCCTGCTGTTTCCACTTACTTGTTTCACATGATAGGTGTATAAAAGAATATTTGTAATTTTAAAGTACTAAAGAGCTGAGAGAATAGGTCTAGCTACCTAGAGGCTATGTTCTCTTTCTCTCTTTTTACTCCCCCATCCTGCATACTGAACGTTAGAAATATTTAAAATGTTGAATCTCTCACCTATGAGGATGACTATTATCAAAAAATACAAATAAATAAGAGGTCTTGGTGAGAATGTGGAGAAATTGGAACCCTTAAGCATTGCTAGTGGTAATGTCAAATACACAACGTCTGTGGAAGACAATGTGTATGGTGGTTCCTCAACAAATTAAATACAGAATTGCCATATAAGCCAGCCACTTCACTCCTGAGCATACTACTCAGGATATTAGAAACCAGGAATTTAAGCAGATATTTGTCCAAAGAAACATTATTAGTCAAAGGTGGAAATAACAAAATGTTCACTGGTAGATGTGGTGTATACATATAATGAAAATTATTCAACTTTAAAAAGAATAAAATTCGGATGCATGCTATGACATGTATGAACTTTGACAGCATGACTCAAAATTAAATAAGCCAGATACAAAAGGACAAATATTGTACAATTCTGCTCATATAAGGTGTTTGAAGTAGTCAAATTCATGTAGAAAGAAGGTAAAATAATGGTTACCAGAGTGGTTCTCAACCTTCCTAATGCCCCAGTGTATTTTCATTGTTACAAAGGGGTCGCAACCCACAGGTTGAGAACCACTGGTCTAGAGGGACAGGGGAATAGGGCCTTCTTGTTTAATGAGTATGAAGCTTCTGTTTGGGTGATGGAAAGTCCTAAAGATGATAGTGGTGATGGTTGCACAACAATGTAAAAGTACTGAATGCCCCTGTACATTCAAAAAGCCTTAAAATGACAAATTTATGTTTTGTATATACATACTACTACAATTTTTTAAAAAGTTGAATCAGTGCTGGTTATTACCATAACATCCTCCCAACCATTCTCAACCTAGCGGACAATGACAGCATTCTATTAAGTAGCAGCTTCTCTTGTTTGTGTGTGGCATAAAAAGACATGTTAAATCTTACACAATTACGATAAACACTCCCACCTTTTCTTAGGAGGCTGGGCTAGGAGGAACACTTGAGTCCAGGAGTTTGAGGTTGGGGTGGGCATGCTATACACTCTAGCCAGGACAACAGAGCAAGACCCAGTGTGAAAAAATAAAAATAAAAATGAAATAACATAAGGTGAAACACATTAAAATGACAGTTTCCAGTCTTCTCATCACTTCAAGAAAAAATTATTAATGTTTGGTCTTACCCATTGTGTTAAACTGTTTCTTCATTTTGTTTAATTGATATGGGCATACAATAGTTGTATATGTTTATAAGGTACATACAATGTTTTGATACTGGCATACTATGTACAAAGTGAATTAATCAAATCAGGGTAATTGGAACATCCATCATCTCAGCTATTTAACATTTCTTTGTATTAGGAAGTCTTTTCATTATTTTAAAGTATGCCCTAAATTATTTTTGATCATAGTCACTTTATTGTGCTAGCAAGTATTGTTCATTCTAATTATCTGGCTGTATTTTTGCAACTATTAACCATCTCCACTTTATTTTCCTCTCCCCACTACCCTCCCAGTCTCTGATAACCATCATTCTACTCTAAGAGATCAATTCAATTGTTTTTAATATTTATCTCCCACATATGAGTGAGAACATATGAGATTTGTCTTGGTATACTTGACTCATATCAGTTAACATAATGTTCTCCAGTTCCATCCATGTTGCTGCAAATAGCAGGATTTCATTCATTTGCAGCTATATAATATTCCACTATATATATGAACCACAATTTCTTTATCTATTCATCCAAACATGGACACAGTTTGATTCTAAATCTTGGCTATTGTGAGTAGTGCTACAATAAACATGGGAGTGCAGATATCTTTTCAATATACTGAATTCCCATTCTTTGGGTACATACCCAGCAGTGGGATTGCTGAGTCATATGGTAGTACCACTTTTAGTTTTTCTCCACCTTGTTTTCCATCCCACTATGTTATACTTGAACACACATGTACAAGTACACATGTGCCTGCAACTTATAAATTGCAAAGTTATAAATTCCAGAGAAATCTCAAATTAAACACTTCATGTTCAGATGATTTATCATTGTCTATGAAGCTCATTCCAATATTTCCAAATTTGATACAACAATCATTCATTTATTCCCTCCAGCAGATTTGTGACATGAAGTTTTGAAGAATAATGTCAACGTTTAACTCTCCTTCTCAGAAGCCTAAATAAGTCTGAAACGTAAGTGATGAGCACAAACCTAAAAAATTAAATCAATAGGGCAGTGCCTGTGGGTCAAGGAGTAGGGCTCTGGCCCCATATACTGGAGGTGGTGGGTTCAAACCTGGCCCCGGCCAAAAACTGCAAAAAAAAAAAAAAAAAATTTAAACTCATAATGTTTTTTAAATAAGAAATAACTTTGTGTTTCTGAAATCCTATCTGTAATGAGGCTCAGATAACAAAATGTCAAACATAATGATATTTGCACTTTCTCATTACCCCTTTCCTAAAGTAGCATTTTCTGATCCCCACAACTGTATACTGTGCAGGGGCCTGGAAGGAGCTTCTGGCAGCAGAAGGATGCCAATTAAATCTAAGGCAGTATTGAGATCTTAGGTTTTGCAAGGCCAGTACTATGTTGTGAAAGGGCATGTTGTGTTGTGATATTTAAATAACATAAGCTCCTAATATGAAGCTGGTAATGAAAGGGGAGAACATAGGAGGATAATTAAAATATGAGGATTTCTATTTCTAACTCTTTATGTTGGAAATATAAGAGGTGAGGATAAATGAGAGTGGCATAAAAAAGTTCTAGGGGAAATAGCATTGAGAACTTGAAAGAGAATACAATAGAAAAGATCTTCACTATCACAACTCCCACTAGGTGCCCTTCACGAAAAGCTAACATATCCAGGCTCCTACATTGGTTAAGGTTTGCTGTAGAAAACAACATGCAATTTCACCAGGCTCCCTCACCATAGAATCAAAAGAAGAAGCATTCTACAGCAAGTATAAAGACAAAGGGAAAAATGCATGTGAGATATGATTTTGGAATAAACAATGTGAAATAGCAAAGAACAAAGATTCTGCCTATTTTCACCTCTTTCTATTTGTTGAACACGGCATTGACATTCTCTAAGCTACTTCATTATCTATAAATTGGAGCTTATATTAACATCTGTCTCATCATTGATTCTTAAGCTATCTTATAGAAAGTCCTTAGGTAGTTTGATACAGAAAACTGGGATCTGGCCTGAAGGCCAAAGACTCTCTCGGTGTTATTATAAAGTTTTATTTTTAGATCTCTATTTTATGATATTTTAAGGGATTTATAATGAGCGAGTTAGCATACATGTGCAGTCTATGTTCTTGATATAATCTACACATAATTATATGAAAATATTTGTTAAAAATGCATTGAGGAAGTAGAGGAGGAGTTAAGAGCATTTGAGACTACAGGGTCACACCACCATGTCTGGCTAATTTTTTTTTTTTTTTCATTCTTTAGCGATGAGGTCTCGTTGTGCCAGGTTTACACCATATGTAAAAGGCTGTAAAGGACCAAAGATAAAAAGAGTAAAAAGTTAAGATAATGTACAACTATTAGGTATTTATAATAATTAAAATTTTTTTAAAATTAAATTAAAAGGTAAAAGTAAGGAGAGAAAAATCAAGAACCTACAAATAATTGACAATTAGACTTACAGCTCACTTTTCAACAGCCACAGAGGAAGCCCAAAGACTACAGAACAAGATCTTCAGAAAGATAAGAGAGAAAAATTAGTAGCCTAGAATTGTATAGCAAGTCTATTATTCAAGTTATTCAGTGCAGTTGTGGTTGTTGAAAGAGCAGGAGGGGAGGAGAGGGGAAAATGGGAAGAAGAGAGACAGGCAAAGGAATAGGAGGAAAAAAGGGAAAGGAAAGAAAAAAGGGCAGCAACAAGGGTGAATCCCATCTTCCATGTTGGAGACATTGGAAAAAGTAAGTTGAAATGTGCTGGTGGGTATTTTTCAACTGCCCTATTTGCATTTAAGTCTTCAGTCTCTTCATTCCTGAAGCCAATTCCACTTCTATCCTCACTACAGCTTTGTCCAAGGTCTGAGTAATTCCCCTTTACGCCTAATGATGTTCAAGTTGGTTTCCTGACCTTTGCCACTAACACAGATTTTGACACACTTTATAGACCTTCATAAGACTAGAACATACTCACACAAGAATAGTTAGGATGCTCACTGAATACCCTAGTTATCAAATATTCTTCTCACGAGTCAGAATCTGATTTGAAGAAGGTGATGTCTTTTGAAATCTGTGTGTAGCAAATTTTACGTCATTAGATGGCTTCCCTGTACTTGTGCACATTGGCACAGAAGCCACTTCCTCTTTAAATGTATAAAAGTGTATGGGTTGTGACCTTTTAGAGACAGAAACCATCAGAAACAAAACCCTCATAAATCTATTCATAACAAAAACAATTGAATTATTTGTCTTCAGGAGATGGATATTTGTGTTAAATACTGACATTACAAATAATGCAATTAAAAGGAAAGTAGCTTCCATCTGGTACAAATTGTGACAAACGCTGTCTTGTTACACCAAAGGAGATAAGTAGCACACTGTGATGAAGAAAACAATGTCTAAACTATAAAAATGTGGTGTTGTTTCTGAAAACGAAAAAAACATTTTCTGAAAGGTAACACGAGGCAAAATAGCAAAGTTTTCTTCAGTTGGAGAAAAGCCTTGTGGCAGGCTAGCAACTTTGTCAGGTTTCCAAATCCGTGCTGTTACCTATGCTGGCATTTTGCTTACTGACTCCTCGGGTTCCATACGGCTTCGATGATAGCCTCTGCTTTGCTGCAGACCTTGTTAAGCAGTGTTTGGGGTAATCCCACCGGAACTCTAGGAAGCCTCACCTTCTCATCTCATCCAAGTTTCTACTGGGTAAGCTTAATAAAGATGCATTTGCAACTCTCCTAAGAAAGCAAAGCGCTGCAGTTCTCAATCTCCAGCACAAGACTGCTGCTCACACCACCTGCACTGACTCTCAGTTCTTTGCCCTTAAGTGGGAGTGGATTTTTTTCCTCCATTACCTCCAACGCGAGAAGATTTCTACTATCTGAGAGAAAAAAAAAGAAAAAAAGTTTCTATCTTTTTATCTATCATAGCTCATCTATCGTAGCTTTAGGCATTATACATTTTTCTTCCAAACAAATGGAACTGGTAACTTTTTAAATGATATGAATGTACAAGTCAAGTTTAGGCTTCCTTTGTGAAATTTCCCAAAGCCCCTATTGCAGGTGATTATCTGTCAGCACATTCTTTCTGTGCGGTCCATCAATGTCCATTCACAATGCCCAGGTGGTTTAGTATCAGGAAGATCCCAGCCAGTGTTTGCTTAAAAAACAAATTAAAGCTCTAGATATACCCAGTCTAACATAACTGTTTAGTCACGAGCATTGCTTAGCAAGTCCTTCTTGTTGACTAAAGAAAATTCCACTATTTTTTTCTGGAGGTAGTAGGATTTTTATATTTCTTCTCAAGAACAGGCATGTTTCACCTAGACAGACATAGTAGGTGCATGCATGTGTGTGTGGGCGGGTCATGTTCAATATTTACTTGGATTTTAGCCCGTATTTTATTGGCTAATAATGAAATGTTGCTCATGAGCTGACATTTCATGCTCAAAAAAAATAAATAAATAAGATCATAAGAACACATTCTTCCCTATTCCCCTCTACTCAGTACACATATTTTTCATCAATTGTTAAGGAAAGAATTACAAGAATGAAGATAATACTGTACTATACTGTACCTAAGAGTTCCAATGTTTTGATATAACAACAACCTTCCATATTATGCAACCTGGTTCCAGGAAGAGAGCCGCCCCAGACCTTAGGAGGAAGTTTGTGTAAATATTGACATGGTAAATGATGATTCTAGCCTGACTTCTATTTAATATCCAGGTTAGATTAAAATGAATATGTAAATCAGTCAACAAATATTTATTAAGCCTTTCCAGGAAAGTCATTGCATCCAGCTCTTTTAGCTGGAAATTTGACACATCACTGAAGTCTCTTTTGGTTATCAAAACTTACATGGGGTGGAGAATCAACTCATGAAATCAATACATACATTGACAGAACATCCAAGAAAGCACTTAGGTTTCCAGAGGACACAAAAATGGCACTGGAGTTTTATTATAAACAACCCCTGATCTGATCAAACTAAAAAGCTTCTGCACAGCCAAGAACATAGTGAGTAAAGCAAGCAGACAGCCCTCAGAATGGGAGAAAATATTTGCGGGTTATACCTCCGATAAGGGTCTAATAACCAGAATCCACAGAGAACTCAAATTTATTAGAAAGAAAAGAACACGTGACCCCGTTTTAGGGTGGACAAGGGACTTGAAGAGAAACTTCTCTCAAGAAGACAGGCGCAAAATCTACAAACACATGAAAAAAAGCTCATCATCCTTAATCATCAGAGAAATGCAAATCAAAACTACTTTGAGATATCATCTAACCCCAGTAAGAGTAGCCCACATAACAAATTCCCAAAACCAGAGATGTTGGCGT